>CM069867.1:33869002-33871502 GCA_036172795.1 Pelodytes ibericus | reverse complement strand
TCATCATCATCATCATCATCATCATCATCTCATCATCATCATCATCATCATCATCATCATCATCATCATCATCTCATCATGCTATCACTTACATCATCTCATCACGATATCATCATCATCATCATCATCATCATCATCATCATCATCATCATTATCATCATCTCATCATGATATCATCATCATCATCATCATCATCATCTCATCATGATATCATCATCATCATCATCATCATCATCTCATCATGCTATCACTTACATCATCTCATCATGATATCATCATCATCTCATAATGATATCATCATCATGATATCATCATCATCATCTCATCATGCTACCATTATCATCATCTCATCATGGTATCATCATCATGATATCATCATCATCATCATCATCATCATCATCATCATCATCATCATCTCATCATGATATCATCATCTCATCATGATATCATCATCATCATCTCATCATGATATCATAATCATCATCATCTCATCATCATCATCATCATCATCATCTCATCATGATATCATCATCTCATCATGATATCATCATCTCATCATGATATCATCATCATCATCTCATCATGATATCATAATCATCATCATCATCTCATAATGATATCATCATCATGATATCATCATCATCATCATCATCATCATCATCATCATCTCATCATAATATCATCATCATCATCATCATCATCATCTCATCATGATATCATCATAATCATCTCATCATCATCATCTCATCATGATATCATCATCATCATCTCATCATGATATCATCATCATCTCATCATGATATCATCATCATGATATCATCATCATCTCATCATGCTACCATTATCATCATCTCATCATGGTTTCATCATCATGATATCATCATCATCATCATCTCATTATGCTACCATTATCATCATCATCTCATCATGATATCATCATCATCATCATCATATCATGCTATCACTTACATCATCTCATCATGATATCATCATCATCATCATCATCATCATCTCATCATGATATCATCATCATGATATCATCATCATCATCTCATCATGCTACCATTATCATCATCTCATCATGGTATCATCATCATGATATCATCATCATCATCATCTCATCATGATATCATCATCTCATCATGATATCATCATCTCATCATGATATCATCATCATCATCATCTCATCATGATATCATCATCTCATCATTATATCATCATCTCATCATGATATCATCATCATCATCATCTCATCATGATATCATCATCATCATCTCATCATGATATCATCATCATGATATCATCATCATGATATCATCATCATCATCATTATCATCATCATCATCATCATGATATCATCATCATCATGATATCATCATCATCATCATCATCTCATCATGATATCATCATCATGATATCATCATCATCATCTCATCATGCTACCATTATCATCATCTCATCATGGTATCATCATCATGATATCATCATCATCACCATCTCATCATGATATCATCATCTCATCATCTCATCATGATATCATCATCATCATCATCTCATCATGATATCATCATCATTATCTCATCATGATATCATCATCATCATCATCATCATCATGATATCATCATGATATCATCATTATCATCATCATCTCATCATGATATCATCATCATTTCATCAGGATATCTTCATCATGATATCATCATCATCATCTCAACATCATTATCATCATCATCTCATCATGCTATCATTATCATCATCATCATCATCTCATCATGATATCATCATCATCATCATCATCGTCATCATCTCATCATGCTATCATCATCATCTTCTCATCATGATGTCATCATCATCATCTCATCATGATATCATCATCATCATCATCTCATCATGCTATCATTATCATCATCTCATCATGATATCATCATCATGATATCATCATCATGATATCATCATCATGATATCATCATCATCATCATCATCATCATCATCATCATCATCTCATCATGATATCATCACCATCATCATCATCTCATCATGATATCATCATCATCATCATCATCATCATCATCATCATCACCTCATCATGATACCATCATCTCATCATGATATCATCATCATCATCTCAGCATGCTATCACTATCATCATCTCATCATGATATCTTCATCATGATATCATCATTATCTCATTATGATATCATCATCATGATATAATCTCATCATGATATCATCATCATCATCATCATCTCATCATGCTATCACTATCATCATCTCATCATGCCATCACTATTATCATCTCATCATGATATCATCATCATCTCATCATTCTATCATTATCATCATCTCATCATGATATCATAATCATCATCATCTCATCATGATATCATAATCATCATCATCTCATCATGATATCATCATCATCATCTCATCATGATATCATCATCATGATATCATCATCATCATCTCATCACGATATCATCATCATCATCTCATCATGATA
>CM069867.1:33824002-33866502 GCA_036172795.1 Pelodytes ibericus | reverse complement strand
ATGATATCATCATCATCATCATCATCATCTCATCATCATATCATCATCATCATCATCATCTCATCATGATACCATCATCTCATCATGATATCATCATCATCATCATCATCATCTCATCATGCTATCACTATCATCATCTCATCATGATATCTTCATCATGATATCATCATTATCTAATTATGATATCATCATCATGAAATCATCATCATCATCATCATCATCATCATCATCATCATCATCATGAAATCATCATCATCATCATCATCATCATCATCATCATCATCATCATCATCATCTCATCATGATATCATCATCATCATCATCTCATCATGCTATAACTTACACCATCTCATCATGATATCATCATCATGATATCATCATCATCATCATCATCATCATCATGAAATCATCATCATCATCATTATCATCATCATCATCTCATCATGATATCATCATCATCATCATCTCATCATGCTATAACTTACACCATCTCATCATGATATCATCATCTCATCATGATATCATCATCTCATCATGATATCATCATCATCATCTCATCATGATATCATCATCATCATCATCTCATCATGATATCATCATCTCATCATGATATCATCATCTCATCATGATATCATCATCATCATCTCATCATGATATCATCATCATCATCATCTCATCATGATATCATCATCATGATATCATCATCATCATGATATCATCATCATGATATCATCATCATCATCATCTCATCATAATATCATCATCATCATCTCATCATGATATCATCATCATCATCTCATCATGATATCATCATCATCATCTCATCATGATATCATCATCATCATCATCATCTCATCATGATATCATAATCATGATATCATCATCATCATCATCATCTCATCATGATATCATCATCATCTCATCATGCTATCACTATCATCATCTCATCATGATATCATCATCATGATATCATCATCATGATATCATCATTATCTCATCATGATATCATCATCATGATATCATTATCATCATCATCTCATCATGATACCATCATCTCATCATGATATCATCATCATCATCTCATCATGCTATCACTATCATCTTCTCATCATGATATCATCATCATGATATCATCATTATCTCATCATGATATCATCATCATGATATCATCATCATCTCATCATGATATCATCACCATCATCATCATCATCATCTCATCATGATATCATCATCATCATCATCATCATCATCATCATCATCATCTCATCATCATATCATCATCATCATCATCATCATCTCATCATGATACCATCATCTCATCATGATATCATCATCATCATCATCATCATCATCTCATCATGCTATCACTATCATCATCTCATCATGATATCTTCATCATGATATCATCATTATCTCATTATGATATCATCATCATGAAATCATCATCATCATCATCATCATCATGAAATCATCATCATCATCATCATCATCATCATCATCATCATCATCATCATCATCATCATCTCATCATGATATCATCATCATCATCATCATCTCATCATGCTATAACTTACACCATCTCATCACGATATCATCATCATGATATCATCATCATCATCATCATCATCATCATGAAATCATCATCATCATCATTATCATCATCATCATCTCATCATGATATCATCATCATCATCATCATCTCATCATGCTATAACTTACACCATCTCATCATGATATCATCATCATGATATCATCATCATCTCATCATGATATCATCATCATGATATCATCATCATCATCTCATCATGCTACCATTATCATCATCTCATCATGGTATCATCATCATGATATCATCATCATCTCATCATGATATCATCATCATGATATCATCATCATCATCTCATCATGCTACCATTATCATCATCTCATCATGGTATCATCATCATCATCCACATCATCATCATCATCATCTCATCATGATATCATCATGATATCATCATGATATCATCATCATCTCATCATGATATCATCATCATGATATCATCATCATCATCTCATCATAATATCATCATCATCATCTCATCATGATATCATCATCATCATCATTTCATCATGATATCATCATCATCTCATCATGATATCATCATCATCATCTCATCATGATATCATCATCATCATCATCTCATCATGATATCATCATCATCTCATCATGCTATCACTATCATCATCTCATCATGATATCATCATCATGATATCATCATTATCTCATCATGATATCATCATCATGATATCATCATCATGATATCATCATTATCTCATCATGATATCATAATCATGATATCATCATCATCATCATCATCATCATCATCATCATCATCTCATCATGATATCATCATCATCATCTCATCATGATATCATCATCATCATCATCATCATCATCATCATCATCATCATCATCATCATCATCATCATCTCATCGTGCTATCACTTACATCATCTTATCATGATATCATCATCATGATATCATCATCATGATATCATCATCATGATATCATCATCATCTCATCATGATATCGTCATCATGATATCATCATCATCATCATCTCATCATGCTACCATTATCATCATCTCATCATGGTATCATCATCATCATCTCATCATGCTACCATTATCATCATCTCATCATGGTATCATCATCATGATATCATCATAATAATCATCATCATCTCATCATGATATCATCATCTCATCATGATATCATCATCATCATCTCATCATGATATCATCATCATGATATCATCATCATCTCATCATGATATCATCATTATCATCATCTCATCATGATATCATAATCATCATCTCATCATGATATCATTATCATCATCTCATCATGATATCATAATCATCATCTCATCATGATATCATCATCATCATCATCATCATCATCATCATCATCATCATCATCATCTCATCATGATATCATCATCATCATCATCATCATCTCATCATGATATCATCATCATCATCTCATCATGATATCATCATCATCATCTCATCATGATATCATCATCATCTCATCATGATATCATCATCATGATATCATCATCATCTCATCATGCTACCATTATCATCATCTCATCATGGTATCATCATCATGATATCATCATCATCATCATCATCATCATCATCTCATCATGCTACCATTATCATCATCATCTCATCATGATATCATCATCATCATCATCATCATCTCATCATGCTATCACATACATCATCTCATCATGATATCATCATCATGATATCATCATCTCATCATGATATCATCATCATGATATCATCATCATCATCTCATCATGCTACCATTATCATCATCTCATCATGCTATCATCATCATGATATCATCATCATCATCATCTCATCATGATATATTCATCTCATCATGATATCATCATCATCATCTCATCATGCTACCATTATCATCATCTCATCATGCTATCATCATCATGATATCATCATCATCATCATCTCATCATGATATATTCATCTCATCATGATATCATCATCTCATCATGATATCATCATCATCATCTCATCATGATATCATCATCATCATCTCATCATGATATCATCATCATCATCATCATCATCTCATCATAATATCATCATCATCATCATCTCATCATGATATCATCATCATCATCTCATCATGATATCATCATCATCATCCTCATCTCATCATGATATCATCATCATCATCATCATCTCATCATGATATCATCATCATCATCTCATCATGATATCATCATCATCTCATCATGATATCATCATCATCATCTCATCATTATATCATCATCATCATCTCATCATGATATCATCATTATCATCATCTCATCATGATATCATCATCATGATATCATCATCATCATCATCATCATCATCATCATCTCATCATGATATCATCATCATCTCATCATGATATCATCATGATATCATCATCATCATCATCATCATCATCATCATCATCATCTCATCATGATACCATCATCTCATCATGATATCATCATCATCATCATCTCAGCATGCTATCACTATCATCATCTCATCATGATATCTTCATCATGATATCATCATTATCTCATTATGATATCATCATCATGATATAATCTCATCATGATATCATCATCATCATCTCATCATGCTATCACTATCATCATCTCATCATGCTATCACTATCATCATCTCATCATGATATCATCATCATCTCATCATTCTATCATTATCATCATCTCATCATGATATCATAATCATCATCATCTCATCATGATATCATCATCATCATCTCATCATGATATCATCATCATGATATCATCATCATCTCATCACGATATCATCATCATCATCTCATTATGATATCATCCTCATCATCATCATCATCATCTCATCATGATATCATCATTATGATATCATCTCATCACGATATCATCATCATCATCTCATCATGATATCATCCTCATCATCATCATCATCATCATCATCATCTCATCATGATATCATCATTATGATATAATCTCATCATGATATCATCATCATGATATCATCATCATTATCTCATCATGATTTCATCATCATCATCATCATCATGATATAATCATGATATCATAATCATCATCATCTCATCATGATATCATCATCATCTCATCAGGATATCTTCATCATGATATCATCATCATCATCTCAACATCATTATCATCATCATCTCATCATGCTATCATTATCATCATCATCATCATTATCATCATCATCATCATCTCATCATGATATCATCATCATCATCTCATCATCATATCATCATCATCATCATCATCTCATCATGATACCATCATCTCATCATGATATCATCATCATCATCTCATCATGATATCATCATCATCATCTCATCATCATATCATCATCATCATCATCATCATCTCATCATGATACCATCATCTCATCATGATATCATCATCATCATCATCTCATCATGCTATCACTATCATCATCTCATCATGATATCTTCATCATGATATCATCATTATCTCATTATGATATCATCATCATGAAATCATCATCATCATCATCATCATCATCATCATCATGAAATCATCATCATCATCATCATCATCATCATTATCTCATCATGATATCATCATCATCATCATCTCATCATGCTATAACTTACACCATCTCATCATGATATCATCATCATGATATCATCATCATCTCATCATGATATCATCATCATGATATCATCATCATCTCATCATGCTACCATTATCATCATCTCATCATGGTATCATCATCATGATATCATCATCATCATCATCATCATCTCATCATGATATCATCATCATCGTTATATCATCATCTCATCATGATCTCATCATCATCATCATCTCATCATGATATCATCATCATCATCATCATCTCATCATGATATCATAATCATGATATCATCATCATCATCATCATCATCATCTCATCATGGTATCATCATCATGATATCATCATCATCATCATCATCTCATCATGATATCATCATCATCATCTCATCATGATATCATCATCATCATCATCTCATCATGATATCATCATCATCATCATCTCATCATGCTATCATTATCATCATCTCATCATGATATCATCATCATGATATCATCATCATGATATCATCATCATCATCATCATCATCATCTCATCATGATATCATCACCATCATCATCATCTCATCATGATATCATCATCATCATCATCATCATCTCATCATGATACCATCATCTCATCATGATATCATCATCATCATCATCTTAGCATGCTATCACTATCATCATCTCATCATGATATCTTCATCATGATATCATCATCATCATCTCATCATGATATCATCATCATGATATCATCATCATCATCATCTCATCACGATATCATCATCATCATCTCATCATGATATCATCCTCATCATCATCATCATCATCATCATCTCATCATGATATCATCATTATGATATAATCTCATCATGATATCATCATCATGATATCATCATCATTATCTCATCATGATTTCATCATCATCATCATGATATAATCATGATATCATAATCATCATCATCTCATCATGATATCATCATCATCTCATCAGGATATCTTCATCATGATATCATCATCATCATCATCATCATCATCTCATCATGATATCATCATCATCATCTCATCATGATATCATCATCATCTCATCATGATATCATCATCATCATCTCATCATTATATCATCATCATCATCTCATCATGATATCATCATTATCATCATCTCATCATGATATCAATCATCATCATGATATCATCATCATCATCATCATCATCATCTCATCATGATATCATCACCATCATCATCTCATCATGATATCATCATCATCATCATCATCATCATCATCATCATCATCATCATCATCATCTCATCATGATACCATCATCTCATCATGATATCATCATCATCATCTCATCATGCTATCACTTACATCATCTCATCATGATATCATCATCATCTCATAATGATATCATCATCATGATATCATCATCATCATCATCATCATCATCATCATCATCATCATCTCATCATGCTACCATTATCATCATCATCTCATCATCATCATCATCATCATCATCATCATCATCATCATCATCTCATCATGCTATCACTTACATCATCTCATCACGATATCATCATCATCATCATCATCATCATCATCATCATCATCATCATCATCATCATCATTATCATCATCCATCATGATATCATCATCATCATCATCATCTCATCATGATATCATCATCATCATCATCATCATCATCATCTCATCATGCTATCACTTACATCATCTCATCATGATATCATCATCATCTCATAATGATATCATCATCATGATATCATCATCATCATCTCATCATGCTACCATTATCATCATCTCATCATGGTTATCATCATCATGATATCATCATCATCATCATCATCATCATCATCATCATCATCATCATCATCATCATCATCATCATCATCTCATCATGATATCATCATCTCATCATGATATCATCATCACATCATGATATCATCATCATCATCTCATCATGATATCATAATCATCATCATCTCATCATCATCATCATCATCATCATCTCATCATGATATCATCATCTCATCATGATATCATCATCTCATCATGATATCATCATCTCATCATGATATCATCATCATCATCTCATCATGATATCATAATCATCATCATCATCTCATAATGATATCATCATCATGATATCATCATCATCATCATCATCATCATCATCTCATCATAATATCATCATCATCATCATCATCATCATCATCTCATCATGATTTCATCATCATGATATCATCATCATCATCATCATCATCTCATCATAATCTCATCATCATCATCATCTCATCATGATATCATCATCATCATCATCATCATCATCATCATCATCATCTCATCATCATCATCTCATCATGATATCATCATCATCATCTCATCATGATATCATCATCATCATCTCATCATGATATCATCATCATCTCATCATGATATCATCATCATGATATCATCATCATCTCATCATGCTACCATTATCATTATCTCATCATGGTTTCATCATCATGATATCATCATCATCATCATCTCATTATGCTACCATTATCATCATCATCTCATCATGATATCATCATCATCATCATCATCATATCATGCTATCACTTACATCATCTCATCATGATATCATCATCATCATCATCATCTCATCATGATATCATCATCATGATATCATCATCATCATCTCATCATGCTACCATTATCATCATCTCATCATGGTATCATCATCATGATATCATCATCATCATCATCTCATCATGATATCATCATCTCATCATGATATCATCATCTCATCATGATATCATCATCATCATCATCTCATCATGATATCATCATCATCATCATCTCATCATGATATCATCATCATGATATCATCATCATGATATCATCATCATCATCATGATCATCATCATCATCATCATGATATCATCATCATCATGATATCATCATCATCATCTCATCATGATATCATCATCATCATCTCATCATGATATCATCTCATCATGATATCATCATCATGATATCATCATCATCATGATATCATCATCATCATCATCATCATCATCATCATCATCATCATCTCATCATGATATCATCATCATGAGATCATCATCATGATATCATCATCATCATCATCATCATCACCATCTCATCATGATATCATCATCATCATCATCATGATATCATCATCATCATCTCATCATGATATCATCATCATGATATCATCATCATCTCATCATGATATCATCATCATGATATCATCATCATCAGCATCATCATCACCATTTCATCATGATATCATCATCATCATCATGATATCATCATCATCATCATCATGATATCATCATCATGATATCATCATCATCATCATCATCATCATCATCATCATCATCATCATCATCATCATCTCATCATGCTATCACTATCATCATCTCATCATGATATCATCATCATGATATCATCATTATCTCATCATGATATCATCATCATGATATCATCATCATCAGCATCATCATCATCATCTCATCATGATACCATCATCTCATCATGATATCATCATCATCATCTCATCATGCTATCACTATCATCATCTCATCATGATATCATCATCATGATATCATCATTATCTCATTATGATATCATCATCACGATATCATCATCATCATCATCATCATCATCATCATCATCATCATCATCATCATCATCATCTCATCATGATATCATCATCATCATCATCATCATCTCATCATGATATCATCATCATCATCATCATCATCATCATCTCATCATGCTATCACTTACATCATCTCATCATGATATCATCATCATCTCATAATGATAGAAACATCATGATATCATCATCATCATCTCATCATGCTACCATTATCATCATCTCATCATGGTATCATCATCATGATATCATCATCATCATCATCATCATCATCATCATCATCATCATCTCATCATGATATCATCATCATCATCATCATCATCATCTCATCATGATATCATCATCATCATCATCATCATCATCATCATCATCTCATCATGCTATCACTTACATCATCTCATCATGATATCATCATCATCTCATAATGATATCATCATCATGATATCATCATCATCTCATCATGCTACCATTATCATCATCTCATCATGGTTTCATCATCATGATATCATCATCATCATCATCTCATTATGCTACCATTATCATCATCATCTCATCATGATATCATCATCATCATCATCATCATCATCATCATATCATGCTATCACTTACATCATCTCATCATGATATCATCATCATCATCATCATCATCTCATCATGATATCATCATCATGATATCATCATCATCATCTCATCATGCTACCATTATCATCATCTCATCATGGTATCATCATCATGATATCATCATCATCATCATCATCATCTCATCATGATAACATCATCTCATCATGATATCATCATCTCATCATGATATCATCATCATCATCATCTCATCATGATATCATCATCATCATCTCATCATGATATCATCATCATGATATCATCATCATGATATCATCATCATCATCATTATCATCATCATCATCATCATGATATCATCATCATCATGATATCATCATCATCATCATCATCTCATCATGATATCATCATCATCATCATCTCATCATGATATCATCTCATCATGATATCATCATCATGATATCACCATCATCATCATCTCATCATGATATCATCATCATCATCATCATCATCTCATCATGATACCATCATCTCATCATGATATCATCATCATCTCAGCATGCTATCACTATCATCATCTCATCATGATATCTTCATCATGATATCATCATTATCTCATTATGATATCATCATCATGATATAATCTCATCATGATATCATCATCATCATCATCATCTCATCATGCTATCACTATCATCATCTCATCATGATATCATCATCATCTCATCATTCTATCATTATCATCATCTCATCATGATATCATAATCATCATCATCTCATCATGATATCATCATCATCATCTCATCATGATATCATCATCATGATATCATCATCATCATCATCTCATCACGATATCATCATCATCATCTCATCATGATATCATCCTCATCATCATCATCATCATCATCTCATCATGATATCATCATTATGATATAATCTCATCATGATATCATCATCATGATATCATCATCATTATCTCATCATGATTTCATCATCATCATCATGATATAATCATGATATCATAATCATCATCATCTCATCATGATATCATCATCATCTCATCAGGATATCTTCATCATGATATCATCATCATCATCATCATCTCATCATGATATCATCATCATCATCTCATCATGATATCATCATCATCTCATCATGATATCATCATCATCATCTCATCATTATATCATCATCATCATCTCATCATGATATCATCATTATCATCATCTCATCATCATCATCCTCATCATCTCATCATGATACCATCATCTCATCATGATATCATCATCATCTCAGCATGCTATCACTATCATCATCTCATCATGATATCTTCATCATGATATCATCATTATCTCATTATGATATCATCATCATGATATAATCTCATCATGATATCATCATCATCATCATCATCTCATCATGCTATCACTATCATCATCTCATCATGATATCATCATCATCTCATCATTCTATCATTATCATCATCTCATCATGATATCATAATCATCATCATCTCATCATGATATCATCATCATCATCTCATCATGATATCATCATCATGATATCATCATCATCATCATCTCATCACGATATCATCATCATCATCTCATCATGATATCATCCTCATCATCATCATCATCATCATCATCTCATCATGATATCATCATTATGATATAATCTCATCATGATATCATCATCATGATATCATCATCATTATCTCATCATGATTTCATCATCATCATCATGATATAATCATGATATCATAATCATCATCATCTCATCATGATATCATCATCATCTCATCAGGATATCTTCATCATGATATCATCATCATCATCATCATCTCATCATGATATCATCATCATCATCTCATCATGATATCATCATCATCTCATCATGATATCATCATCATCATCTCATCATTATATCATCATCATCATCTCATCATGATATCATCATTATCATCATCTCATCATGATATCATCATCATGATATCATCATCATGATATCATCATCATCATCATCATCATCATCATCATCATCATCTCATCATGATATCATCACCATCATCATCTCATCATGATATCATCATCATCATCATCATCATCTCATCATGATACCATCATCTCATCATGATATCATCATCATCATCTCATCATGCTATCACTTACATCATCTCATCATGATATCATCATCATCTCATAATGATATCATCATCACGATATCATCATCATCATCATCATCATCATCATCTCATCATCATCATCATCATCATCATCATCATCATCATCATCATCATCATCATCATCATTATCATCATCTCATCATGATATCATCATCATCATCATCATCTCATCATGGTATCATCATCATGATATCATCATCATCATCATCATCATCATCATCATCTCATCATGATATCATCATCTCATCATGATATCATCATCTTATCATGATATCATCATCATCATCTCATCATGCTATCACTTACATCATCTCATCACGATATCATCATCATCATCATCATCATCATCATCATCATCATCATTATCATCATCTCATCATGATATCATCATCATCATCATCATCTCATCATGATATCATCATCATCATCATCATCATCATCATCATCTCATCATGCTATCACTTACATCATCTCATCATGATATCATCATCATCTCATAATGATATCATCATCATGATATCATCATCATCATCTCATCATGCTACCATTATCATCATCTCATCATGGTATCATCATCATGATATCATCATCATGATATCATCATCATCATCATCATCATCATCATCATCATCATCATCTCATCATGATATCATCATCTCATCATGATATCATCATCTTATCATGATATCATCATCATCATCTCATCATGATATCATAATCATCATCATCTCATCATCATCATCATCTCATCATGATATCATCATCTCATCATGATATCATCATCTCATCATGATATCATCATCATCATCTCATCATGATATCATAATCATCATCATCATCTCATAATGATATCATCATCATGATATCATCATCATCATCATCATCATCATCTCATCATAATATCATCATCATCATCATCATCATCATCATCATCATCATCATCTCATCATGATTTCATCATCATGATATCATCATCATCATCATCATCATCATCATCTCATCATAATATCATCATCATCATCATCATCTCATCATGATATCACCATCATCATCATCATCATCATCATCATCATCATCTCATCATCATCATCTCATCATGATATCATCATCATCATCTCATCATCATCTCATCATGATATCATCATCATCATCATCTCATCATGATATCATCATTATCTCATCATGATATCATCATCATGATATCATCATCATCTCATCATGCTACCATTATCATCATCTCATCATGGTTTCATCATCATGATATCATCATCATCATCATCTCATTATGCTACCATTATCATCATCATCTCATCATGATATCATCATCATCATCATCATATCATGCTATCACTTACATCATCTCATCATGATATCATCATCATCATCATCATCATCTCATCATGATATCATCATCATGATATCATCATCATGATATCATCATCATCATTATCATCATCATCATCATCATGATATCATCATCATCATGATATCATCATCATCATCATCATCTCATCATGATATCATCATCATCATCTCACCATGATATCATCTCATCATGATATCATCATCATGATATCATCATCATCATCATCATCTCATCATGATATCATCATCATCATCATCATCATCATCATCATCTCATCATGATATCATCATCATGAGATCATCATCATGATATCATCATCATCATCATCATCATCATCACCATCTCATCATGATATCATCATCATCTCATCATGATATCATCATCATCATCATCATCATCATCACCATCTCATCATGATATCATCATCATCTCATCATGATATCATCATCATCATCTCATCATGATATCATCATCATGATATCATCATCATCTCATCATGATATCATCATCATGATATCATCATCATCAGCATCATCATCATCATCATCATCATCTCATCATCATGATATCATCATCATGATATCATCATCATCATCATCATCATCATCAACATCATCTCATCATGATATCATCATCATGATATCATCATCATCATCATCATGATATCATAATCATGATATCATCATCATCATAATCATCATCATCATCATCATCATCATCACCATTTCATCATGATATCATCATCATCATGATATCATCATCATCATCATCATGATATCATCATCATGATATCATCATCATCATCATCATCATCATCATCACCATCTCATCATGATATCATCATCATCTCATCATGATATCATCATCATCATCTCATCATGATATCATCATCACGATATCATCATCATCTCATCATGATATCATCATCATCATCATCATCATCATCATCTCATCATGATATCATCATCATCATCATCATCATCATCATCATCTCATCATGATATCATCATCATCATCTCATCATGATATCATCTCATCATGATATCATCTCATCATGATATCATCATCATCATCATCATCATCTCATCATGATATCATCATCATGATATCATCATCATGATATCATCATCATGATATCATCATCATCATCTCATCATGATATCATCATCATCATCTCATCATGATATCATCTCATCATGATATCATCATCATGATATCATCATCATGATATCATCATCATCATCATTATCATCATCATCATCATCATGATATCATCATCATCATGATATCATCATCATCATCATCATCTCATCATGATATCATCATCATCATCTCATCATGATATCATCTCATCATGATATCATCATCATGATATCATCATCATCATCATCTCATCATGATATCATCATCATCATCATCATCATCATCATCATCATCTCATCATGATATCATCATCATGAGATCATCATCATGATATCATCATCATCATCATCATCATCATCACCATCTCATCATGATATCATCATCATCTCATCATGATATCATCATCATCATCATCTCATCATGATATCATCATCATGATATCATCATCATCTCATCATGATATCATCATCATCAGCATCATCATCATCTCATCATGATATCATCATCATCATCATCATCATCATCTCATCATGATATCATCATCATGATATCATCATCATGATATCATAATCATCATCATCATCATCTCATCATGATATCATCATCATCATCTCATCATGATATCATCTCATCATGATATCATCATCATGATATCATCATCATCATCATTATCATCATCTCATCATCATGATATCATCATCATCATCTCATCATGATATCATCATCATCATCACCCCATCATGATATCATCATCATGAGATCATCATCATGATATCATCATCATCATCATCATCATCATCATCATCATCATCTCATCATGATATTATCATAATGATATCATCATCATCATCTCATCATGATATCATCATCATGATATCATCATCATCGTCTTCTCATCATGATATCATAATCATCCTCATCATCTCATCATGATATCATCATCATGATATCATCATCATGATATCATCATCATCATCTCATCATCATCATCATCATCATCATCATCATCATCTCATCATGATATCATCATCATGATATCATCATCATCATCATCTCATCATGATATCATCATCATGATATCATCATCATCATCATCATCATCATCATGATATCATCATCATCATCATCTCATCATGATATCATCATCATCATCTCATCATGATATCATCATCTCATCATGATATCATCATCATGATATCATCATCATCATCATCATCATCATCATCATGATATCATCATCATCATCATCTCATCATGATATCACCATCATCATCTCATCATGATATCATCATCTCATCATGATATCATCATCTCATCATGATATCATCATCATGATATCATCATCATCATCATCATCATCATCATCATCATCATCATCATCTCATCATGATATTATCATAATGATATCATCATCATCATCTCATCATGATATCATCATCATGATATCATCATCATCGTCTTCTCATCATGATATCCTCATCATCATCATCTCATCATGATATCATCATCTCATCATGATATCATCATCATGATATCATCATCATCATCATCATCATCATCATGATATCATCATCATCATCATCTCATCATGATATCATCATCATCATCTCATCATGATATCATCATCTCATCATGATATCATCATCTCATCATGATATCATCATCATGATATCATCATCATCATCATCATCATCATCATCATCATCATCTCATCATGATATTATCATAATGATATCATCATCATCATCTCATCATGATATCATCATCATCGTCTTCTCATCATGATATCCTCATCATCATCATCTCATCATGATATCATCATCTCATCATGATATCATCATCATCATCATCATCTCATCATGATATCATCATCATGATATCATCATCATGATATCATCATCATCATCATCATCATCATCATCATCATCATCATCATCATCATCATCATCATCATCATCTCATCATGCTATCATTATCATCATCTCATCATGATATCATCATCATGATATCATCATCATGATATCATCATCATCATCATCATCATCTCATCATGATATCATCACCATCATCATCATCTCATCATGATATCATCATCATCATCATCATCTCATCATGATACCATCATCTCATCATGATATCATCATCATCTCAGCATGCTATCACTATCATCATCTCATCATGATATCTTCATCATGATATCATCATTATCTCATTATGATATCATCATCATGATATAATCTCATCATGATATCATCATCATCATCATCATCTCATCATGCTATCACTATCATCATCTCATCATGCTATCACTATCATCATCTCATCATGATATCATCATCATCTCATCATTCTATCATTATCATCATCTCATCATGATATCATAATCATCATCATCTCATCATGATATCATCATCATCATCTCATCATGATATCATCATCATGATATCATCATCATCATCATCTCATCACGATATCATCATCATCATCTCATCATGATATCATCCTCATCATCATCATCATCATCATCATCATCTCATCATGATATCATCATTATGATATAATCTCATCATGATATCATCATCATGATATCATCATCATTATCTCATCATGATTTCATCATCATCATCATGATATAATCATGATATCATAATCATCATCATCTCATCATGATATCATCATCATCTCATCAGGATATCTTCATCATGATATCATCATCATCATCATCATCTCATCATGATATCATCATCATCATCTCATCATGATATCATCATCATCTCATCATGATATCATCATCATCATCTCATCATTATATCATCATCATCATCTCATCATGATATCATCATTATCATCATCTCATCATGATATCATCATCATGATATCATCATCATGATATCATCATCATCATCATCATCATCATCTCATCATGATATCATCACCATCATCATCTCATCATGATATCATCATCATCATCATCATCATCATCATCATCTCATCATGATACCATCATCTCATCATGATATCATCATCATCATCTCATCATGCTATCACTTACATCATCTCATCATGATATCATCATCATCTCATAATGATATCATCATCATGATATCATCATCATCATCATCATCATCATCATCTCATCATCATCATCATCATCATCATCATCATCTCATCATGCTATCACTTACATCATCTCATCACGATATCATCATCATCATCATCATCATCATCATCATCATCATCATTATCATCATCTCATCATGATATCATCATCATCATCATCATCTCATCATGATATCATCATCATCATCATCATCATCATCATCATCATCATCTCATCATGCTATCACTTACATCATCTCATCATGATATCATCATCATCTCATAATGATATCATCATCATGATATCATCATCATCATCTCATCATGCTACCATTATCATCATCTCATCATGCTATCACTTACATCATCTCATCATGATATCATCATCATCTCATAATGATATCATCATCATGATATCATCATCATCATATCATCATGCTACCATTATCATCATCTCATCATGGTATCATCATCATGATATCATCATCATCATCATCATCATCATCATCATCATCATCATCATCTCATCATGATATCATCATCTCATCATGATATCATCATCTCATCATGATATCATCATCATCATCTCATCATGATATCATAATCATCATCATCTCATCATCATCATCATCTCATCATGATATCATCATCTCATCATGATATCATCATCTCATCATGATATCATCATCATCATCTCATCATGATATCATAATCATCATCATCATCTCATAATGATATCATCATCATGATATCATCATCATCATCATCATCATCATCATCTCATCATAATATCATCATCATCATCATCATCATCATCTCATCATGATTTCATCATCATGATATCATCATCATCATCATCATCATCATCTCATCATAATATCATCATCATCATCATCTCATCATGATATCATCATCATCATCATCATCATCATCATCATCTCATCATCATCATCTCATCATGATATCATCATCATAATCTCATCATCATCTCATCATGATATCATCATCATCATCATCTCATCATGATATCATCATCATCTCATCATGATCTCATCATCATCATCTCATCATCATCTCATCATGCTACCATTATCATCATCTCATCATGGTTTCATCATCATGATATCATCATCATCATCATCTCATTATGCTACCATTATCATCATCATCTCATCATGATATCATCATCATCATCATCATATCATGCTATCACTTACATCATCTCATCATGATATCATCATCATCATCATCATCTCATCATGATATCATCATCATCATCATCTCATCATGCTACCATTATCATCATCTCATCATGGTATCATCATCATGATATCATCATCATCATCATCTCATCATGATATCATCATCTCATCATGATATCATCATCTCATCATGATATCATCATCATCATCATCTCATCATGATATCATCATCATCATCTCATCATGATATCATCATCATGATATCATCATCATGATATCATCATCATCATCATTATCATCATCATCATGATATCATCATCATCATGATATCATCATCATCATCATCATCTCATCATGATATCATCATCATCATCTCATCATGATATCATCTCATCATGATATCATCATCATGATATCATCATCATCATCATCATCTCATCATGATATCATCATCATCATCATCATCATCATCATCTCATCATGATATCATCATCATGAGATCATCATCATGATATCATCATCATCATCATCATCATCATCATCATCATCATCACCATCTCATCATGATATCATCATCATCTCATCATGATATCATCATCATCATCTCATCATGATATCATCATCATGATATCATCATCATCTCATCATGATATCATCATCATGATATCATCATCATCATCATCATCATCATCATCATCATCTCATCATCATGATATCATCATCATGATATCATCATCATCATCATCATCATCATCATCATCATCAACATCATCTCATCATGATATCATCATCATGATATCATCATCATCATCTCATCATGATATCATAATCATGATATCATCATCATCATAATCATCATCATCATCATCATCATCACCATTTCATCATGATATCATCATCATCATCATGATATCATCATCATCATCATCATGATATCATCATCATGATATCATCATCATCATCATCATCATCATCATCATCATCATCATCACCATCTCATCATGATATCATCATCATCTCATCTCATCATGATATCATCATCACGATATCATCATCATCTCATCATGATATCATCATCATCATCATCATCTCATCATGATATCATCATCATCATCATCATCATCATCATCTCATCATGATATCATCATCATCATCTCATCATGATATCATCTCATCATGATATCATCTCATCATGATATCATCATCATCATCATCATCATCATCTCATCATGATATCATCATCATGATATCATCATCATGATATCATCATCATGATATCATCATCATCATCTCATCATGATATCATCATCATCATCTCATCATGATATCATCTCATCATGATATCATCATCATGATATCATCATCATGATATCATCATCATCATCATTATCATCATCATCATCATCATGATTCATCATCATCATGATATCATCATCATCATCATCATCTCATCATGATATCATCATCATCTCATCATGATATCATCTCATCATGATATCATCATCATGATATCATCATCATGATATCATCATCATGATATCATCATCATCATCATCATCATCTCATCATGATATCATCATCATCATCATCATCATCATCATCATCTCATCATGATATCATCATCATGAGATCATCATCATGATATCATCATCATCATCATCATCATCATCATCACCATCTCATCATGATATCATCATCATCTCATCATGATATCATCATCATCATCATCTCATCATGATATCATCATCATGATATCATCATCATCTCATCATGATATCATCATCATCAGCATCATCATCATCTCATCATGATATCATCATCATCATCATCATCATCATCATCTCATCATGATATCATCATCATGATATCATCATCATGATATCATCATCATGATATCATAATCATCATCATCATCTCATCATGATATCATCATCATCATCTCATCATGATATCATCTCATCATGATATCATCATCATGATATCATCATCATCATCATCATCATCATCATCATTATCATCATCTCATCATCATGATATCATCATCATCATCTCATCATGATATCATCATCATCATCATCACCTCATCATGATATCATCATCATGAGATCATCATCATGATATCATCATCATCATCATCATCATGATATCATCATCATGATATCATCATCATCGTCTTCTCATCATGATATCCTCCTCATCATCATCATCTCATCATGATATCATCATCATGATATCATCATCATGATATCATCATCATCATCTCATCATCATCATCATCATCATCATCATCATCATCTCATCATGATATCATCATCATGATATCATCATCATCATCATCTCATCATGATATCATCATCATGATATCATCATCATCATCATCTCATCATGATATCATCATCATCATCTCATCATGATATCATCATCTCATCATGATATCATCATCATGATATCATCATCATCATCATCATCATCATCATCATCATGATATCATCATCATCATCATCTCATCATGATATCATCATCATCATCTCATCATGATATCATCATCTCATCATGATATCATCATCTCATCATGATATCATCATCATGATATCATCATCATCATCATCATCATCATCATCATCTCATCATGATATTATCATAATGATATCATCATCATCATCTCATCATGATATCATCATCATGATATCATCATCATCGTCTTCTCATCATGATATCCTCATCATCATCATCTCATCATGATATCATCATCATCATCATCATCTCATCATGATATCATCATCATGATATCATCATCATGATATCATCATCATCATCATCATCATCATCATCATCATCATCATCTCATCATGCTATCATTATCATCATCTCATCATGATATCATCATCATGATATCATCATCATGATATCATCATCATGATATCATCATCATCATCATCATCATCATCTCATCATGATATCATCACCATCATCATCATCTCATCATGATATCATCATCATCATCATCATCTCATCATGATACCATCATCTCATCATGATATCATCATCATCATCATCTCATCATGATATCATCATCATCATCATCATCATCATCATCATCTCATCATGCTATCACTTACATCATCTCATCATGATATCATCATCATCTCATAATGATATCATCATCATGATATCATCATCATCATCTCATCATGCTACCATTATCATCATCTCATCATGGTATCATCATCATGATATCATCATCATCATCATCATCATCATCATCATCATCATCATCATCATCATCATCTCATCATGATATCATCATCTCATCATGATATCATCATCTCATCATGATATCATCATCATCATCTCATCATGATATCATAATCATCATCATCTCATCATCATCATCATCTCATCATGATATCATCATCTCATCATGATATCATCATCTCATCATGATATCATCATCATCATCTCATCATGATATCATAATCATCATCATCATCTCATAATGATATCATCATCATGATATCATCATCATCATCATCATCATCATCATCATCATCTCATCATAATATCATCATCATCATCATCATCATCATCATCATCATCTCATCATGATTTCATCATCATGATATCATCATCATCATCATCATCATCATCATCTCATCATAATATCATCATCATCATCATCTCATCATGATATCATCATCATCATCATCATCATCATCATCATCATCATCATCATCTCATCATCATCATCTCATCATGATATCATCATCATCATCTCATCATCATCTCATCATGATATCATCATCATCATCATCTCATCATGATATCATCATCATCTCATCATGATATCATCATCATGATATCATCATCATCTCATCATGCTACCATTATCATCATCTCATCATGGTTTCATCATCATGATATCATCATCATCATCATCTCATTATGCTACCATTATCATCATCATCTCATCATGATATCATCATCATCATCATCATATCATGCTATCACTTACATCATCTCATCATGATATCATCATCATCATCATCATCTCATCATGATATCATCATCATCATCTCATCATGCTACCATTATCATCATCTCATCATGGTATCATCATCATGATATCATCATCATCATCATCATCTCATCATGATATCATCATCTCATCATGATATCATCATCTCATCATGATATCATCATCATCATCATCTCATCATGATATCATCATCATCATCTCATCATGATATCATCATCATGATATCATCATCATGAAATCATCATCATCATCATTATCATCATCATCATGATATCATCATCATCATCATCATCATCTCATCATGATATCATCATCATCATCTCATCATGATATCATCTCATCATGATATCATCATCATGATATCATCATCATCATCATCATCTCATCATGATATCATCATCATCATCATCATCATCATCATCTCATCATGATATCATCATCATGAGATCATCATCATGATATCATCATCATCATCATCATCATCATCATCATCATCATCATCACCATCTCATCATGATATCATCATCATCTCATCATGATATCATCATCATCATCTCATCATGATATCATCATCATGATATCATCATCATCTCATCATGATATCATCATCATGATATCATCATCATCATCTCATCATGATATCATCATCATGATATCATCATCATGATATCATCATCATCATCATGATATCATCATCATCATGATATCATCATCATCATCATCATCTCATCATGATATCATCATCATCATCTCATCATGATATCATCTCATCATGATATCATCATCATGATATCATCATCATCATCATCATCTCATCATGATATCATCATCATCATCATCATCATCTCATCATGATATCATCATCATGAGATCATCATCATGATATCATCATCATCATCATCATCATCATCATCATCATCATCTCATCATGATATCATCATCATCTCATCATGATATCATCATCATCATCTCATCATGATATCATCATCATGATATCATCATCATCTCATCATGATATCATCATCATGATATCATCATCATCATCATCATCATCATCATCATCTCATCATCATGATATCATCATCATCATCATCTCATCATGATATCATAATCATGATATCATCATCATCATAATCATCATCATCATCATCACCATTTCATCATGATATCATCATCATCATCATCATGATATCATCATCATGATATCATCATCATCATCATCATCATCATCATCATCATCATCACCATCTCATCATGATATCATCATCATCTCATCTCATCATGATATCATCATCACGATATCATCATCATCTCATCATGATATCATCATCATCATCATCATCTCATCATGATATCATCATCATCATCATCATCATCATCATCTCATCATGATATCATCATCATCATCTCATCATGATATCATCTCATCATGATATCATCTCATCATGATATCATCATCATCATCATCATCATCATCATCTCATCATGATATCATCATCATGATATCATCATCATGATATCATCATCATCATCTCATCATGATATCATCATCATCATCTCATCATGATATCATCTCATCATGATATCATCATCATGATATCATCATCATGATATCATCATCATGATATCATCATCATCATCATTATCATCATAATCATCATCATGATTCATCATCATCATGATATCATCATCATCATCATCATCTCATCATGATATCATCATCATCTCATCATGATATCATCTCATCATGATATCATCATCATGATATCATCATCATCATCATCTCATCATGATATCATCATCATCATCATCATCATCATCATCATCATCATCATCATCATCATCATCTCATCATGATATCATCATCATGAGATCATCATCATGATATCATCATCATCATCATCATCATCATCATCATCACCATCTCATCATGATATCATCATCATCTCATCATGATATCATCATCATCATCTCATCATGATATCATCATCATGATATCATCATCATCTCATCATGATATCATCATCATCATCATCATCATCATCTCATCATGATATCATCATCATCATCTCATCATGATATCATCATCATGATATCATCATCATCTCATCATGATATCATCATCATCAGCATCATCATCATCTCATCATGATATCATCATCATCATCATCATCATCATCATCATCTCATCATGATATCATCATCATGATATCATCATCATGATATCATCATCATGATATCATAATCATCATCATCATCTCATCATGATATCATCATCATCATCTCATCATGATATCATCTCATCATGATATCATCATCATGATATCATCATCATCATCATCATCATCATTATCATCATCTCATCATCATGATATCATCATCATCATCTCATCATGATATCATCATCATCATCACCTCATCATGATATCATCATCATGAGATCATCATCATGATATCATCATCATCATCATCATCATGATATCATCATCATGATATCATCATCATCGTCTTCTCATCATGATATCCTCCTCATCATCATCATCTCATCATGATATCATCATCATGATATCATCATCATGATATCATCATCATCATCTCATCATTATCATCATCATCATCATCATCATCTCATCATGATATCATCATCATGATATCATCATCATCATCATCTCATCATGATATCATCATCATGATATCATCATCATCATCATCATCATCATCTCATCATGATATCATCATCATCATCTCATCATGATATCATCATCTCATCATGATATCATCATCATGATATCATCATCATCATCATCATCATCATCATCATCATGATATCATCATCATCATCATCATCTCATCATGATATCATCATCATCATCTCATCATGATATCATCATCTCATCATGATATCATCATCTCATCATGATATCATCATCATGATATCATCATCATCATCATCATCATCATCTCATCATGATATTATCATAATGATATCATCATCATCATCTCATCATGATATCATCATCATGATATCATCATCATCATCATCATCATCTCATCATGATATCATCATCATCATCTCATCATGATATCATCATCTCATCATGATATCATCATCATGATATCATCATCATCATCATCATCATCATCATCATCATCATGATATCATCATCATCATCATCTCATCATGATATCATCATCATCATCTCATCATGATATCATCATCTCATCATGATATCATCATCTCATCATGATATCATCATCATGATATCATCATCATCATCATCATCATCATCATCTCATCATGATATTATCATAATGATATCATCATCATCATCTCATCATGATATCATCATCATGATATCATCATCATCGTCTTCTCATCATGATATCCTCATCATCATCATCTCATCATGATATCATCATCATCATCATCATCTCATCATGATATCATCATCATGATATCATCATCATGATATCATCATCATCATCATCATCATCATCATCATCATCATCATCATCATCTCATCATGCTATCATTATCATCATCTCATCATGATATCATCATCATGATATCATCATCATGATATCATCATCATCATCATCATCATCATCATCTCATCATGATATCATCACCATCATCATCATCTCATCATGATATCATCATCATCATCATCATCTCATCATGATACCATCATCTCATCATGATATCATCATCATCATCATCTCAGCATGCTATCACTATCATCATCTCATCATGATATCTTCATCATGATATCATCATTATCTCATTATGATATCATCATCATGATATAATCTCATCATGATATCATCATCATCATCATCATCTCATCATGCTATCACTATCATCATCTCATCATGCTATCACTATCATCATCTCATCATGATATCATCATCATCTCATCATTCTATCATTATCATCATCTCATCATGATATCATAATCATCATCATCTCATCATGATATCATCATCATCATCATCTCATCATGATATCATCATCATGATATCATCATCATCATCATCTCATCACGATATCATCATCATCATCTCATCATGATATCATCCTCATCATCATCATCATCATCATCTCATCATGATATCATCATTATGATATAATCTCATCATGATATCATCATCATGATATCATCATCATTATCTCATCATGATTTCATCATCATCATCATGATATAATCATGATATCATAATCATCATCATCTCATCATGATATCATCATCATCATCTCATCAGGATATCTTCATCATGATATCATCATCATCATCATCATCATCTCATCATGATATCATCATCATCTCATCATGATATCATCATCATCTCATCATGATATCATCATCATCATCTCATCATTATATCATCATCATCATCTCATCATGATATCATCATTATCATCATCTCATCATGATATCATCATCATGATATCATCATCATGATATCATCATCATCATCATCATCTCATCATGATATCATCACCATCATCATCTCATCATGATATCATCATCATCATCTCATCATGATATCATCATCATCATCTCATCATGCTATCACTTACATCATCTCATCATGATATCATCATCATCTCATAATGATATCATCATCATGATATCATCATCATCATCATCATCATCATCATCATCATCATCTCATCATGCTACCATTATCATCATCATCTCATCATCATCATCATCATCATCATCATCATCATCATCATCATCATCATCATCATCTCATCATGCTATCACTTACATCATCTCATCACGATATCATCATCATCATCATCATCATCATCATCATCATCATCATCATCATCATCATTATCATCATCTCATCATGATATCATCATCATCATCATCATCATCTCATCATGATATCATCATCATCATCATCATCATCATCATCATCATCTCATCATCATCATCATCATCATCATCATCATCATCTCATCATGCTATCACTTACATCATCTCATCACGATATCATCATCATCATCATCATCATCATCATCATCATCATCATCATCATTATCATCATCTCATCATGATATCATCATCATCATCATCATCATCTCATCATGATATCATCATCATCATCATCATCATCATCATCATCTCATCATGCTATCACTTACATCATCTCATCATGATATCATCATCATCTCATAATGATATCATCATCATGATATCATCATCATCATCTCATCATGCTACCATTATCATCATCTCATCATGGTATCATCATCATGATATCATCATCATCATCATCATCATCATCATCATCATCATCATCATCATCTCATCATGATATCATCATCTCATCATGATATCATCATCATCATCTCATCATGATATCATAATCATCATCATCTCATCATCATCATCATCATCATCATCTCATCATGATATCATCATCTCATCATGATATCATCATCTCATCATGATATCATCATCATCATCTCATCATGATATCATAATCATCATCATCATCTCATAATGATATCATCATCATGATATCATCATCATCATCATCATCATCATCTCATCATAATATCATCATCATCATCATCATCATCATCATCATCATCTCATCATGATATCATCATCATCATCTCATCATCATCATCTCATCATCATCTCATCATGATATCATCATCATCATCTCATCATGATATCATCATCATCTCATCATGATATCATCATCATGATATCATCATCATCTCATCATGCTACCATTATCATCATCTCATCATGGTTTCATCATCATGATATCATCATCATCATCATCTCATTATGCTACCATTATCATCATCATCTCATCATGATATCATCATCATCATCATCATATCATGCTATCACTTACATCATCTCATCATGATATCATCATCATCATCATCATCATCTCATCATGATATCATCATCATGATATCATCATCATCATCTCATCATGCTACCATTATCATCATCTCATCATGGTATCATCATCATGATATCATCATCATCATCATCATCTCATCATGATATCATCATCTCATCATGATATCATCATCTCATCATGATATCATCATCATCATCATCTCATCATGATATCATCATCTCATCATGATATCATCATCTCATCATGATATCATCATCATCATCATCTCATCATGATATCATCATCATCATCTCATCATGATATCATCATCATGATCTCATCACCATGATATCATCATCATCATCATTATCATCATCATCATCATCATGATATCATCATCATCATGATATCATCATCATCATCATCATCTCATCATGATATCATCATCATGATATCATCATCATCATCTCATCATGCTACCATTATCATCATCTCATCATGGTATCATCATCATGATATCATCATCATCATCATCTCATCATGATATCATCATCTCATCATGATATCATCATCTCATCATGATATCATCATCATCATCATCTCATCATGATATCATCATCTCATCATGATATCATCATCTCATCATGATATCATCATCATCATCATCTCATCATGATATCATCATCATCATCTCATCATGATATCATCATCATGATATCATCATCATGATATCATCATCATCATCATTATCATCATCATCATCATCATCATGATATCATCATCATCATGATATCATCATCATCATCATCATCTCATCATGATATCATCATCATCATCTCATTATGATATCATCATCATCATCATCATCATCATCATGATATCATCATCATGAGATCATCATCATGATATCATCATCATCATCATCATCATCATCACCATCTCATCATGATATCATCATCATCTCATCATTATATCATCATCATCATCATCATCTCATCATGATATCATCATCATGATATCATCATCATGATATCATCATCATCTCATCATGATATCATCATCATCAGCATCATCATCATCATCATCATCATCATCATCATCATCTCATCATCATGATATCATCATCATGATATCATCATCATCATCATCATCATCATCATCATCTCATCATCATGATATCATCATCATGATATCATCATCATCATCATCATCATCATGATATCATCATTATCTCATCATGATATCATCATCATGATATCATCATCATGATATCATCATCATCAGCATCATCATCATCATCTCATCATGATACCATCATCTCATCATGATATCATCATCATCATCATCTCATCATGCTATCACTATCATCATCTCATCATGATATCATCATCATGATATCATCATTATCTCATCATGATATCATCATCACGATATCATCATCATCATCATCATCATCATCATCATCATCTCATCATGATATCATCATCATCATCATCATCATCTCATCATGATATCATCATCATCATCATCATCATCATCATCATCATCTCATCATGCTATCACTTACATCATCTCATCATGATATCATCATCATCTCATAATGATATCATCATCATGATATCATCATCATCATCTCATCATGCTACCATTATCATCATCTCATCATGGTATCATCATCATGATATCATCATCATCATCATCATCTCATCATGATATCATCATCTCATCATGATATCATCATCATCATCTCATCATGATATCATAATCATCATCATCTCATAATGATATCATCATCATGATATCATCATCATCATCATCATCATCTCATCATAATATCATCATCATCATCATCATCTCATCATGATTTCATCATCATGATATCATCATCATCATCATCATCATCTCATCATAATATCATCATCATCATCATCTCATCATGATATCATCATCATCATCATCATCATCATCTCATCATCATCATCTCATCATGATATCATCATCATCATCATCATCATCTCATCATCATCTCATCATGATATCATCATCATCATCTCATCATGATTTCATCATCATGATATCATCATCATCATCATCATCATCATCATCTCATCATAATATCATCATCATCATCATCTCATCATGATATCATCATCATCATCATCATCATCATCTCATCATCATCATCTCATCATGATATCATCATCATCATCGTCTCATCATCATCTCATCATGATATCATCATCATCATCTCATCATGATATCATCATCATCTCATCATGATATCATCATCATGATATCATCATCATCTCATCATGCTACCATTATCATCATCTCATCATGGTTTCATCATCATGATATCATCATCATCATCATCATCTCATCATGCTACCATTATCATCATCATCTCATCATGATATCATCATCATCATCATCATATTATACTATCACTTACATCATCTCATCATGATATCATCATCATCATCATCATCATCATCATCATCATCATCTCATCATGATATCATCATCATCATCTCATCATGCTACCATTATCATCATCTCATCATGGTATCATCATCATGATATCATCATCATCATCATCTCATCATGATATCATCATCTCATCATGATATCATCATCTCATCATGATATCATCATCATCATCTCATCATGATATCATCATCATCATCTCATCATGATATCATCATCATGATATCATCATCATGATATCATCATCATCATCATTATCATCATCATCATCATCATGATATCATCATCATCATCATGATATCATCATCATCATCATCTCATCATGATATCATCATCATCATCTCATCATGATATCATCTCATCATGATATCATCATCATGATATCATCATCATCATCATCATCTCATCATGATATCATCATCATCATCATCATCATCATCTCATCATGATATCATCATCATGAGATCATCATCATGATATCATCATCATCATCATCATCACCATCTCATCATGATATCATCATCATCTCATCATGATATCATCATTATCATCTCATCATGATATCATCATCATGATATCATCATCATCTCATCATGATATCATCATCATGATATCATCATCATCAGCATCATCATCATCATCATCATCATCATCTCATCATCATGATATCATCATCATGATATCATCATCATCATCATCATCATCATCTTCAACATCATCTCATCATGATATGACGACACGCCAGGAGGAAGCCTTTGATTTAGGCGAAACGCGTTCGTGTACTGTACTTTTCAGGACCAGCCACCTCTGGCTAACTTTGGACTTTTATTTATTTTATCTATTTTTATGCTATATCTATTTTACATCCTGGAAGACATCGTGGAGCTGTTGTTCCAGTATAGTACATGTAAGGTACTACTGTTTTTTTATATTAAAATTGTTTACATTTACCATTTACACCTCCCGTTTGTATCTTTTTCCTACTGAACAACGTCATACACTGGAGGAAGAGGGAGAAGGTGCAACTACCTACAACAGATGAGCCTGTCTATCTGAAAGTTTTGTGAGTGCAAAGACATATCCTGTACATATCACTATTTTTTGCAGCAGTATTGTGCTATGTTTTCTTGTTCTCTTTTTTACACATGTAATTGGATGAACATCATGATATCTGCTTAAGAACATCCTTTCAGGCAATTATCAATACCCCATTGCTTTTTTTTTTTTTTTTTTCTTTGACTTTTCTTTTGGTGAGGTTTACAGAGCGCACCTACCACCCTTTTTCGTTATTTTATCTTGTTTGTCTTTTTGTGTGCACGCAGAGATTCACACAGGCTGGTGCAGCTCTGTTACAGATTCTAGCGCTAGAATCTATCCCCCTTTCTACTCATCATGATATCATCATCATGATATCATCATCATCATCATCATCTCATCATGATATCATAATCATGATATCATCATCATCATAATCATCATCATCATCTCATCATGATATCATCATCATGAGATCATCATCATGATATCATCATCATCATCATCATCATCATCATCATCACCATCTCATCATGATATCATCATCATCTCATCATGATATCATCATCATCATCATCTCATCATGATATCATCATCATGATATCATCATCATCTCATCATGATATCATCATCATCAGCATCATCATCATCTCATCATGATATCATCATCATCATCATCATCATCATCATCTCATCATGATATCATCATCATGATATCATCATCATGATATCATCATCATGATATCATAATCATCATCATCATCTCATCATGATATCATCATCATCATCTCATCATGATATCATCTCATCATGATATCATCATCATGATATCATCATCATCATCATCATCATCATTATCATCATCTCATCATCATGATATCATCATCATCATCTCATCATGATATCATCATCATCATCATCACCTCATCATGATATCATCATCATGAGATCATCATCATGATATCATCATCATCATCATCATCATGATATCATCATCATGATATCATCATCATCGTCTTCTCATCATGATATCCTCCTCATCATCATCATCTCATCATGATATCATCATCATGATATCATCATCATGATATCATCATCATCATCTCATCATCATCATCATCATCATCATCATCATCTCATCATGATATCATCATCATGATATCATCATCATCATCATCTCATCATGATATCATCATCATGATATCATCATCATCATCATCATCATCTCATCATGATATCATCATCATCATCTCATCATGATATCATCATCTCATCATGATATCATCATCATGATATCATCATCATCATCATCATCATCATCATCATGATATCATCATCATCATCATCTCATCATGATATCATCATCATCATCTCATCATGATATCATCATCTCATCATGATATCATCATCTCATCATGATATCATCATCATGATATCATCATCATCATCATCATCATCATCATCTCATCATGATATTATCATAATGATATCATCATCATCATCTCATCATGATATCATCATCATGATATCATCATCATCGTCTTCTCATCATGATATCCTCATCATCATCATCTCATCATGATATCATCATCATCATCATCATCTCATCATGATATCATCATCATGATATCATCATCATGATATCATCATCATCATCATCATCATCATCATCATCTCATCATGCTATCATTATCATCATCTCATCATGATATCATCATCATGATATCATCATCATGATATCATCATCATCATCATCATCATCATCATCATCATCATCTCATCATGATATCATCACCATCATCATCATCTCATCATGATATCATCATCATCATCATCATCTCATCATGATACCATCATCTCATCATGATATCATCATCATCATCATCTCAGCATGCTATCACTATCATCATCTCATCATGATATCTTCATCATGATATCATCATTATCTCATTATGATATCATCATCATGATATAATCTCATCATGATATCATCATCATCATCATCATCTCATCATGCTATCACTATCATCATCTCATCATGCTATCACTATCATCATCTTATCATGATATCATCATCATCTCATCATTCTATCATTATCATCATCTCATCATGATATCATAATCATCATCATCTCATCATGATATCATCATCATCATCTCATCATGATATCATCATCATGATATCATCATCATCATCATCTCATCACGATATCATCATTATGATATAATCTCATCATGATATCATCATCATGATATCATCATCATTATCTCATCATGATTTCATCATCATCATCATGATATAATCATGATATCATAATCATCATCATCTCATCATGATATCATCATCATCATCTCATCAGGATATCTTCATCATGATATCATCATCATCATCATCATCTCATCATGATATCATCATCATCTCATCATGATATCATCATCATCTCATCATGATATCATCATCATCATCTCATCATTATATCATCATCATCATCTCATCATGATATCATCATTATCATCATCTCATCATGATATCATCATCATGATATCATCATCATGATATCATCATCATCATCATCATCTCATCATGATATCATCACCATCATCATCTCATCATGATATCATCATCATCATCTCATCATGATATCATCATCATCATCTCATCATGCTATCACTTACATCATCTCATCATGATATCATCATCATCTCATAATGATATCATCATCATCATCATCATCATCATCATCATCATCATCATCATCTCATCATGCTACCATTATCATCATCATCTCATCATCATCATCATCATCATCATCATCATCATCATCATCATCATCATCATCATCATCATCATCATCTCATCATGCTATCACTTACATCATCTCATCACGATATCATCATCATCATCATCATCATCATCATCATCATCATCATCATTATCATCATCTCATCATGATATCATCATCATCATCATCATCATCTCATCATGATATCATCATCATCATCATCATCATCATCATCTCATCATCATCATCATCATCATCATCATCATCATCATCATCATCTCATCATGCTATCACTTACATCATCTCATCACGATATCATCATCATCATCATCATCATCATCATCATCATCATCATCATCATTATCATCATCTCATCATGATATCATCATCATCATCATCATCATCTCATCATGATATCATCATCATCATCATCATCATCATCATCTCATCATGCTATCACTTACATCATCTCATCATGATATCATCATCATCTCATAATGATAGAAACATCATGATATCATCATCATCATCTCATCATGCTACCATTATCATCATCTCATCATGGTATCATCATCATGATATCATCATCATCATCATCATCATCATCATCATCATCATCATCTCATCATGATATCATCATCTCATCATGATATCATCATCATCATCTCATCATGATATCATAATCATCATCATCTCATCATCATCATCATCATCATCATCATCTCATCATGATATCATCATCTCATCATGATATCATCATCTCATCATGATATCATCATCATCATCTCATCATGATATCATAATCATCATCATCATCTCATAATGATATCATCATCATGATATCATCATCATCATCATCATCATCATCATCATCATCATCATCTCATCATAATATCATCATCATCATCATCATCATCATCATCATCTCATCATGATATCATCATCATCATCTCATCATCATCATCTCATCATCATCTCATCATGATATCATCATCATCATCTCATCATGATATCATCATCATCTCATCATGATATCATCATCATGATATCATCATCATCTCATCATGCTACCATTATCATCATCTCATCATGGTTTCATCATCATGATATCATCATCATCATCATCTCATTATGCTACCATTATCATCATCATCTCATCATGATATCATCATCATCATCATCATATCATGCTATCACTTACATCATCTCATCATGATATCATCATCATCATCATCATCATCTCATCATGATATCATCATCATGATATCATCATCATCATCTCATCATGCTACCATTATCATCATCTCATCATGGTATCATCATCATGATATCATCATCATCATCATCTCATCATGATATCATCATCTCATCATGATATCATCATCTCATCATGATATCATCATCATCATCATCTCATCATGATATCATCATCTCATCATGATATCATCATCTCATCATGATATCATCATCATCATCATCATCTCATCATGATATCATCATCATCATCTCATCATGATATCATCATCATGATATCATCATCATGATATCATCATCATCATCATCATTATCATCATCATCATCATCATGATATCATCATCATCATGATATCATCATCATCATCATCATCTCATCATGATATCATCATCATGATATCATCATCATCATCTCATCATGCTACCATTATCATCATCTCATCATGGTATCATCATCATGATATCATCATCATCATCATCTCATCATGATATCATCATCTCATCATGATATCATCATCTCATCATGATATCATCATCATCATCATCTCATCATGATATCATCATCTCATCATGATATCATCATCTCATCATGATATCATCATCATCATCATCTCATCATGATATCATCATCATCATCTCATCATGATATCATCATCATGATATCATCATCATGATATCATCATCATCATCATTATCATCATCATCATCATCATGATATCATCATCATCATGATATCATCATCATCATCATCATCTCATCATGATATCATCATCATCATCTCATTATGATATCATCATCATCATCATCATCATCATCATCATCATGATATCATCATCATGAGATCATCATCATGATATCATCATCATCATCATCATCATCATCACCATCTCATCATGATATCATCATCATCTCATCATTATATCATCATCATCATCATCTCATCATGATATCATCATCATGATATCATCATCATGATATCATCATCATCTCATCATGATATCATCATCATCAGCATCATCATCATCATCATCATCATCATCATCATCATCATCTCATCATCATGATATCATCATCATGATATCATCATCATCATCATCTCATCATCATGATATCATCATCATGATATCATCATCATCATCATCATCATCATGATATCATCATTATCTCATCATGATATCATCATCATGATATCATCATCATGATATCATCATCATGATATCATCATCATCAGCATCATCATGATCATCTCATCATGATACCATCATCTCATCATGATATCATCATCATCATCATCTCATCATGCTATCACTATCATCATCTCATCATGATATCATCATCATGATATCATCATTATCTCATCATGATATCATCATCACGATATCATCATCATCATCATCATCATCATCATCATCATCATCATCATCTCATCATGATATCATCATCATCATCATCATCATCTCATCATGATATCATCATCATCATCATCATCATCATCATCATCATCATCTCATCATGCTATCACTTACATCATCTCATCATGATATCATCATCATCTCATAATGATATCATCATCATGATATCATCATCATCATCTCATCATGCTACCATTATCATCATCTCATCATGGTATCATCATCATGATATCATCATCATCATCATCATCTCATCATGATATCATCATCTCATCATGATATCATCATCATCATCTCATCATGATATCATAATCATCATCATCTCATAATGATATCATCATCATGATATCATCATCATCATCATCATCATCTCATCATAATATCATCATCATCATCATCATCTCATCATGATTTCATCATCATGATATCATCATCATCATCATCATCATCTCATCATAATATCATCATCATCATCATCTCATCATGATATCATCATCATCATCATCATCATCATCTCATCATCATCATCTCATCATGATATCATCATCATCATCATCATCTCATCATCATCTCATCATGATATCATCATCATCATCTCATCATGATTTCATCATCATGATATCATCATCATCATCATCATCATCTCATCATAATATCATCATCATCATCATCTCATCATGATATCATCATCATCATCATCATCATCATCTCATCATCATCATCTCATCATGATATCATCATCATCATCGTCTCATCATCATCTCATCATGATATCATCATCATCATCTCATCATGATATCATCATCATCTCATCATGATATCATCATCATGATATCATCATCATCTCATCATGCTACCATTATCATCATCTCATCATGGTTTCATCATCATGATATCATCATCATCATCATCATCTCATCATGCTACCATTATCATCATCATCTCATCATGATATCATCATCATCATCATCATATCATACTATCACTTACATCATCTCATCATGATATCATCATCATCATCATCATCATCATCATCTCATCATGATATCATCATCATCATCTCATCATGCTACCATTATCATCATCTCATCATGGTATCATCATCATGATATCATCATCATCATCATCTCATCATGATATCATCATCTCATCATGATATCATCATCTCATCATGATATCATCATCATCATCATCATCTCATCATGATATCATCATCATCATCTCATCATGATATCATCATCATGATATCATCATCATGATATCATCATCATGATATCATCATCATCATCATTATCATCATCATCATCATCATGATATCATCATCATCATCATGATATCATCATCATCATCATCATCTCATCATGATATCATCATCATCATCTCATCATGATATCATCTCATCATGATATCATCATCATGATATCATCATCATCATCATCATCTCATCATGATATCATCATCATCATCATCATCATCATCATCTCATCATGATATCATCATCATGAGATCATCATCATGATATCATCATCATCATCATCATCACCATCTCATCATGATATCATCATCATCTCATCATGATATCATCATTATCATCTCATCATGATATCATCATCATGATATCATCATCATCTCATCATGATATCATCATCATGATATCATCATCATCAGCATCATCATCATCATCATCATCTCATCATCATGATATCATCATCATGATATCATCATCATCATCATCATCATCATCTTCAACATCATCTCATCATGATATGACGACACGCCAGGAGGAAGCCTTTGATTTAGGCGAAACGTGTTCGTGTACTGTACTTTTCAGGACCAGCCACCTCTGGCTAACTTTGGACTTTTATTTATTTTATCTATTTTTATGCTATATCTATTTTACATCCTGGAAGACATCGTGGAGCTGTTGTTCCAGTATAGTACATGTAAGGTACTACTGTTTTTTTATATTAAAATTGTTTACATTTACCATTTACACCTCCCGTTTGTATCTTTTTCCTACTGAACAACGTCATACACTGGAGGAAGAGGGAGAAGGTGCAACTACCTACAACAGATGAGCCTGTCTATCTGAAAGTTTTGTGAGTGCAAAGACATATCCTGTACATATCACTATTTTTTGCAGCAGTATTGTGCTATGTTTTCTTGTTCTCTTTTTTACACATGTAATTGGATGAACATCATGATATCTGCTTAAGAACATCCTTTCAGGCAATTATCAATACCCCATTGTTTTTTTTTTGTTTTTTTTTCTTTTTCTTTGCCTTTTCTTTTGGTGAGGTTTACAGAGCACACCTACCACCCTTTTTTCGTTATTTTATCTTGTTTGTCTTTTTGTGTGCACGCAGAGATTCACACAGGCTGGTGCAGCTCTGTTACAGATTCTAGCGCTAGAATCTATCCCCCTTTCTACTCATCATGATATCATCATCATGATATCATCATCATCATCATCATCTCATCATGATATCATAATCATGATATCATCATCATCATAATCATCATCATCATCATCATCATCATCATCATCATCATCACCATTTCATCATGATATCATCATCATCATGATATCATCATCATCTCATCATCATGATATCATCATCATGATATCATCATCATCATCATCATCATCATCAACATCATCTCATCATGATATCATCATCATGATATCATCATCATCATCATCATCTCATCATGATATCATAATCATGATATCATCATCATCATAATCATCATCATCATCATCATCATCATCATCATCATCATCACCATTTCATCATGATATCATCATCATCATGATATCATCATCATCATCATCATGATATCATCATCATCATCATCATCATCATGATATCATCATCATCATCATCATCATCATCACCATCTCATCATGATATCATCATCATCTCATCATGATATCATCATCATCATCTCATCATGATATCATCATCACGATATCATCATCATCTCATCATGATATCATCATCATCATCATCATCATCTCATCATGATATCATCATCATCATCATCATCATCATCTCATCATGATATCATCATCATCATCTCATCATGATATCATCATCATCATCTCATCATGATATCATCATCACGATATCATCATCATCTCATCATGATATCATCATCATCATCATCATCATCATCATCTCATCATGATATCATCATCATCATCTCATCATGATATCATCTCATCATGATATCATCTCATCATGATATCATCATCATCATCATCATCATCATCATCATCATCTCATCATGATATCATCATCATCATCATCATCATCATCATCATCATCTCATCATCATCATCATCATCATCATCATCATCATCTCATCATGCTATCACTTACATCATCTCATCACGATATCATCATCATCATCATCATCATCATCATCATCATTATCATCATCTCATCATGATATCATCATCATCATCATCATCTCATCATGATATCATCATCATCATCATCATCATCTCATCATGCTATCACTTACATCATCTCATCATGATATCATCATCATCTCATAATGATATCATCATCATGATATCATCATCATCATCTCATCATGCTACCATTATCATCATCTCATCATGGTATCATCATCATGATATCATCATCATCATCATCATCATCATCATCATCATCATCATCTCATCATGATATCATCATCATCATCTCATCATGATATCATAATCATCATCATCTCATCATCATCATCATCATCATCATCATCATCATCATCTCATCATGATATCATCATATCATCATCTCATCATGATATCATCATCATCATCTCATCATGATATCATCATCACGATATCATCATCATCTCATCATGATATCATCATCATCATCATCATCATCTCATCATGATATCATCATCATCATCATCATCATCATCTCATCATGATATCATCATCATCATCTCATCATGATATCATCATTATCATCTCATCATGATATCATCATCACGATATCATCATCATCTCATCATGATATCATCATCATCATCATCATCATCATCATCATCATCTCATCATGATATCATCATCATCATCTCATCATGATATCATCTCATCATGATATCATCTCATCATGATATCATCATCATCATCATCATCATCATCATCATCATCATCATCATCTCATCATGATATCATCATCATCATCATCATCATCATCATCATCATCATCATCTCATCATCATCATCATCATCATCATCATCATCATCATCTCATCATGCTATCACTTACATCATCTCATCACGATATCATCATCATCATCATCATCATCATCATCATCATCATTATCATCATCTCATCATGATATCATCATCATCATCATCATCTCATCATGATATCATCATCATCATCATCATCATCATCATCTCATCATGCTATCACTTACATCATCTCATCATGATATCATCATCATCTCATAATGATATCATCATCATGATATCATCATCATCATCTCATCATGCTACCATTATCATCATCTCATCATGGTATCATCATCATGATATCATCATCATCATCATCATCATCATCATCATCATCATCATCATCATCATCTCATCATGATATCATCATCATCATCTCATCATGATATCATAATCATCATCATCTCATCATCATCATCATCATCATCATCATCTCATCATGATATCATCATCTCATCATCTCATCATAATATCATCATCATCATCATCATCTCATCATGATATCATAATCATCATCATCATCTCATAATGATATCATCATCATGATATCATCATCATCATCATCATCATCATCATCATCATCATCATCTCATCATAATATCATCATCATTATCATCATCATCATCTCATCATGATATCATCATCATCATCTCATCATCATCATCATCTCATCATCATCTCATCATGATATCATCATCATCATCTCATCATGATATCATCATCATCTCATCATGATATCATCATCATGATATCATCATCATCTCATCATGCTACCATTATCATCATCTCATCATGGTTTCATCATCATGATATCATCATCATCATCATCTCATTATGCTACCATTATCATAATCATCTCATCATGATATCATCATCATCATCATCATATCATGCTATCACTTACATCATCTCATC
>CM069867.1:33811502-33814002 GCA_036172795.1 Pelodytes ibericus | reverse complement strand
GCTATCACTTACATCATCTCATCACGATATCATCATCATCATCATCATCATCATCATCATCATCATCATTATCATCATCTCATCATGATATCATCATCATCATCATCATCTCATCATGATATCATCATCATCATCATCATCATCATCATCTCATCATCATCATCATCATCATCATCATCATCATCATCTCATCATGCTATCACTTACATCATCTCATCACGATATCATCATCATCATCATCATCATCATCATCATCATCATCATCATCATTATCATCATCTCATCATGATATCATCATCATCATCATCATCATCATCATCTCATCATGATATCATCATCATCATCATCATCATCATCATCTCATCATGCTATCACTTACATCATCTCATCATGATATCATCATCATCTCATAATGATATCATCATCATGATATCATCATCATCATCTCATCATGCTACCATTATCATCATCTCATCATGGTATCATCATCATGATATCATCATCATCATCATCATCATCATCATCTCATCATGATATCATCATCTCATCATGATATCATCATCATCATCTCATCATGATATCATAATCATCATCATCTCATCATCATCATCATCATCATCATCTCATCATGATATCATCATCTCATCATGATATCATCATCTCATCATGATATCATCATCATCATCTCATCATGATATCATAATCATCATCATCATCTCATAATGATATCATCATCATGATATCATCATCATCATCATCATCATCATCATCATCATCTCATCATAATATCATCATCATCATCATCATCATCATCTCATCATGATATCATCATCATCATCTCATCATCATCATCTCATCATGATATCATCATCATCATCTCATCATGATATCATCATCATCTCATCATGATATCATCATCATGATATCATCATCATCTCATCATGCTACCATTATCATCATCTCATCATGGTTTCATCATCATGATATCATCATCATCATCATCTCATTATGCTACCATTATCATCATCATCTCATCATGATATCATTATCATCATCATCATATCATGCTATCACTTACATCATCTCATCATGATATCATCATCATCATCATCATCATCATCTCATCATGATATCATCATCATGATATCATCATCATCATCTCATCATGCTACCATTATCATCATCTCATCATGGTATCATCATCATGATATCATCATCATCATCATCTCATCATGATATCATCATCTCATCATGATATCATCATCTCATCATGATATCATCATCATCATCATCTCATCATGATATCATCATCTCATCATGATATCATCATCTCATCATGATATCATCATCATCATCATCTCATCATGATATCATCATCATCATCTCATCATGATATCATCATCATGATATCATCATCATGATATCATCATCATCATCATTATCATCATCATCATCATCATGATATCATCATCATCATGATATCATCATCATCATCATCATCTCATCATGATATCATCATCATGATATCATCATCATCATCTCATCATGCTACCATTATCATCATCTCATCATGGTATCATCATCATGATATCATCATCATCATCATCTCATCATGATATCATCATCTCATCATCTCATCATGATATCATCATCATCATCATCTCATCATGATATCATCATCTCATCATGATATCATCATCTCATCATGATATCATCATCATCATCATCTCATCATGATATCATCATCATCATCTCATCATGATATCATCATCATGATATCATCATCATCATCATCATTATCATCATCATCATCATCATGATATCATCATCATCATGATATCATCATCATCATCATCATCTCATCATGATATCATCATCATCATCATCTCATTATGATATCATCATCATCATCATCATCATCATCATCATATCATCATCATGAGATCATCATCATGATATCATCATCATCATCATCATCATCATCATCATCACCATCTCATCATGATATCATCATCATCTCATCATTATATCATCATCATCATCATCTCATCATGATATCATCATCATGATATCATCATCATCTCATCATGATATCATCATCATCAGCATCATCATCATCATCATCATCATCATCATCATCATCATCTCATCATCATGATATCATCATCATGATATCATCATCATCATCATCATCATCATCATCAACATCATCTCATCATGATATCATCATCATGATATCATCATCATCATCATCTCATCATGATATCATAATCATGATATCATCATCATCATCATCATCATCATCATCATCATCATCATCATCACCATTTCATCATGATATCATCATCATCATCATGATATCATCATCATCATCATCATGATATCATCATCATGATATCATCATCATCATCATCATCATCATCATCATCATCATCATCATCATCATCATCATCATCATCTCATCATGCTATCACTATCATCATCTCATCATGATATCATC
>CM069867.1:33801502-33804002 GCA_036172795.1 Pelodytes ibericus | reverse complement strand
TCATCTCATCATGATATCATCATCATCTCATCATGATATCATCATCATCATCATCATCATCATCATCTCATCATGATATCATCATCAGCATCATCATCATCATCATCATCATCATCATCATCTCATCATGATATCATCATCATCATCATCTCATCATGATATCATCATCATCATCTCATCATGATATCATTATCATCACCTCATCATGATATCATCATCATCATCTCATCATGATATCATCATCATCTCATCATGATATCATCATCATCATCTCATCATGATATCATTATCATCATCTCATCATGATATCATCATCATCATCTCATCATGATATCATCATCATCTCATCATGATATCATCATCATCATCATCATCTCATCATGCTATCATCATCAGCATCATCATCATCATCATCATCATCATCATCATCATCTCATCATGATATCATCATCATCATCATTTCATCATGATATCATCATCATCATCATCTCATCATGATATCATCATCATCATCTCATCATGATATCATTATCATCATCTCATCATGATATCATCATCATCTCATCATGATATCATCATCATCATCATCATCTCATCACGATATCATCATCAGCATCATCATCATCATCATCATCATCTCATCATGATATCATCATCATGATATCATCATTATCTCATCATGATATCATCATGATATCATCATCATCATCATCTCATCATGATATCATCATCATCATCATCATCATCATCATCATCTCATCATGATATCATCATCATCATCATCATCATCATCTCATCATGATATCATCATCATGATATCATCATCATCATTATCTCATCATCATTATCTCATCATGATATCATCATCATGATATCATCATCATCATCATCATCTCATCATGATATCACCATCATGATATCATCATCATGATATCATCATCATCAACTTCTCATCATGATATCATCATCATGATATCATCATCATGATATCATCATCATCATCATCATCATCATCATCATCATCATCTCATCATGATATCATCCTCATCTCATCATGATATCATCTCCATCATCTTATCATGATATCATCATCATGATATCATCATCATCTCATCATGATATCATCATCATGATATCATCATCATCTCATCATGATATCATCATCATCATCATCATCTCATCATGATATCATCATCATGATATCATCATCATGATATCATCATCATCATCATCATCATCATCATCATCATGATATCATCATCATCATCTCATCATGATATCATCATCATCATCATCATCTCATCATGATATCAGTATCATCATCTCATCATGATATCATCATCATCATCATCTCATCATGATATCATCATCATCATCATCATCTCATCATGATATCATCATCATGATATCATCATCATGATATCATCATCTCATCATGATATCATCATCATGATATCATCATCATGATATCATCATCATCATCATCTCATCATGATATCATCATCATCTCATCATGATATCATCATCATGATATCATCATCATGATATCATCATCATCATCATCTCATCATGATATCATCATCATGATATCATCATCATGATATCATCATCATCATCATCATCATTATCTCATCATGATATCATCCTCATCTCATCATGATATCATCTTCATCATCTCATCATGATATCATCATCATGATATCATCATCATCATCTCATCATGGTATCATCATCATGATATCATCATCATCATCATCATCTCATCATGATATCATCATCATCATCATCATCATCTCATCATGATATCATCATCATGATATCATCATCATGATATCATCATCATCATCATCATCATCATCATCATCATGATATCATCATGATATCATCATCATCATCTCATCATGATATCAGTATCATCATCTCATCATGATATCATCATCATGATATCATCATCATGATATCATCATCATCATCATCATCATCTCATCATGATATCTTCATCATCATCTCATCATGATATCATCATCATCATCATCATCATCATCATCATCATCATCATCTCATCATCATCATCATCTCATCATGATATCATCATCATCTCATCATGATATCATTATCATCATCTCATCATGATATCATCATCATGATATCATCATGATATCATCATCATCATCATCATCTCATCATGATATTATCATCATCATCATCTCATCATGATATCATCATAATCATCTCATCATGATATCATCATCATGATATCATCATCATCTCATCATTATATCATCATCATGATATCATCATCATCATCTCATCATGATATCATCATCATCATCTCATCATGATATCATTATCATCACCTCATCATGATATCATCATCATCATCTCATCATGATATCATCATCATCTCATCATGATATCATCATCATCATCTCATCATGATATCATTATCATCATCTCATCATGATATCATCATCATCATCTCATCATGATATCATCATCA
>CM069867.1:33759002-33796502 GCA_036172795.1 Pelodytes ibericus | reverse complement strand
TCATCATCATGATATCATCATCATCATCATCATCATCATCATCTCATCATGATATTATCATCATGATATCATCATCATCTCATCATGATATCATCATCATCATCATCATCATCATCATCATCATCATCTCATCATGATATCATCATCATCATCTCATCATGATATCATCATCACCATCTCATCATGATATCATTATCATCATCTCATCATTATATCATCATCATGATATCATCATCATCATCATCATCATCATCTCATCATGATATCATCATCATCTCATCATGATATCATTATCATCATCTCATCATGATATCATCATCATGATATCATCATCATCATCTCATCATGATATCATCATCACCATCTCATCATGATATCATTATCATCATCTCATCATTATATCACCATCATGATATCATCATCATCATCATCATCTTATCATGATATCATCATTATCTCATCATGATATCATCATCATCTCATCATGATATCATCATCATGATATCATCATCATCTCTTCATGATATCATCATCATCTCATCATGATATCATCATCTCATCATGATATTATCATCATGATATCGTCATCATCATCATCATCATCATCTCATCATGATATTATCATCATCATCATCTCATCATGATATCATCATCATCATCATCATCTCATCATGATATCATCATCATCATCATCTCATCATGATATCATCATCATCATCTCATCATGATATCATTATTATCATCTCATCATGATATCATCATCATGATATCATCATCTCATCATGATATCATCATCATCATCATCATCATCATCATCATCATCTCATCATGATATCATAATCATCATCATCATCATCATCTCATCATGATATCATCATCATCATCATCATCATCATCTCATCATGATATCATCATCATCATCTCATCATGATATCATCATCATCATCTCATCATGATATCATTATCATGATATCATCATCATCATGATATCATCATCATGATATCAATATCATGATATCATCATCATCATGATATCATCATCATGATATCATCATCATGATATCATCATCATCATCATCATCATCATGATATCATCATCATCATCATCATCATCTCATCATGATATCATCATCATCATCTCATCATGACATCATCATCTCATCATGATATCATCATCATGATATCATCATCATCATGATATCATCATCATGATATCATCATCATGATATCATCATCATCATCATCATCTCATCATGATATCATCATCATGATATCATCATCTCATCATGATATCATGATATCATCATCATGATATCATCATCATCATCATCATCATCATGATATTATCATCATCATCATCATCTCATCATGATATCATCATCATCATCTCATCATGATATCATCATGATATCATCATGATATCATCATCATGATATCATCATCATGATATCATCATCATGATATCATCATCATCATCATCATCATCTCATCATGATATTATCATAATGATATCATCATCATCATCTCATCATGATATCATCATCATGATATCATCATCATCGTCTTCTCATCATGATATCCTCATCATCATCATCTCATCATGATATCATCATCATCATCATCTCATCATGATATCATCATCATCATTATCATCATCATCATCATGATATCATCATCATCATCTCATCATGATATCATCATCATCATCTCATCATGATATCAGTATCATCATCTCATCATGATATCCTCATCATCATCATCTCATCATGATATCATCATCATCATCATCATCATCATCATCATCATCTCATCATGATATCATCATCATCATCATCATCTCATCATGATATCATCATCATCTCATCATGATATCATCATCATCATCTCATCATGATATCATTATCATCATCTCATCATGATATCATCATCATGATATCATCATCATCATCATCATCATCTCATCATGATATTATCATCATCATCATCTCATCATGATATCATCATCATCATCATCTCATCATGATATCATCATCATCATCTCATCATGATATCATCATCATGATATCATCATCATCTCATCATGATATCATCATCATGATATCATCATCATCATCATCATCTCATCATGATATTATCATCATCATCATCATCATCTCATCATGATATCATCATCATCATCTCATCATGATATCATCATCATGATATCATCATCATGATATCATCATCATCTCATCATGATATCATCATCATGATATCATCATCATCATCATCTCATCATGATATCATCATCATCATTATCATCATCTCATCATGATATCATCATCATCATGATATCATCATCATCATCATCATCATCATCATCATCTCATCATGATATCATCATCTCATCATGATATCATCATCATGATATCATCATCATCATCATCATCATCATCATCATCTCATCATGATATTATCATCATGATATCATCATCATCTCATCATGATATCATCATCATCATCATCATCATCATCATCATCATCATCATCTCATCATGATATCATCATCATCATCTCATCATGATATCATCATCACCATCTCATCATGATATCATTATCATCATCTCATCATTATATCATCATCATGATATCATCATCATCATCATCATCATCATCATCATCTCATCATGATATCATCATCATCTCATCATGATATCATTATCATCATCTCATCATGATATCATCATCATGATATCATCATCATCATCTCATCATGATATCATCATCACCATCTCATCATGATATCATTATCATCATCTCATCATTATATCACCATCATGATATCATCATCATCATCATCATCATCTTATCATGATATCATCATTATCTCATCATGATATCATCATCATCTCATCATGATATCATCATCATGATATCATCATCATCTCTTCATGATATCATCATCATCTCATCATGATATCATCATCTCATCATGATATTATCATCATGATATCGTCATCATCATCATCATCATCTCATCATGATATTATCATCATCATCATCTCATCATGATATCATCATCATCATCATCTCATCATGATATCATCATCATCATCATCTCATCATGATATCATCATCATCATCTCATCATGATATCATTATTATCATCTCATCATGATATCATCATCATGATATCATCATCTCATCATGATATCATCATCATCATCATCATCATCTCATCATGATATCATAATCATCATCATCATCATCTCATCATGATATCATCATCATCATCATCTCATCATGATATCATCATCATCATCTCATCATGATATCATCATCATCATCTCATCATGATATCATTATCATCATCTCATCATGATATCATCATCATGATATCATCATCTCATCATGATATCATCATCATCATCATCATCATCATCTCATCATGATATCATAATCATCATCATCATCATCTCATCATGATATCATCATCATCATCATCATCATCATCATCATCTCATCATGATATCATCATCATCATCTCATCATGATATCATCATCATCATCTCATCATGATATCATTATCATCATCTCATCATGATATCATCATCATCTCATCATGATATCATCACCATCATCATCATCATCTCATCATGATATCATCATCATGATATCATCATCATCATCTCATCATGATATCATCATCATCATCTCATCATGATATCATTATCATCACCTCATCATGATATCATCGTCATCATCTCATCATGATATCATCATCATCTCATCATGATATCATCATCATCATCTCATCATGATATCATTATCATCATCTCATCATGATATCATCATCATCATCTCATCATGATATCATCATCATCTCATCATGATATCATCATCATCATCATCATCATCATCATCTCATCATGATATCATCATCAGCATCATCATCATCATCATCATCATCATCATCATCATCATCATCTCATCATGATATCATCATCATCATCATCATCTCATCATGATATCATCATCATCATCATCTCATCATGATATCATCATCATCTCATCATGATATCATCATCATCATCATCATCATCATCATCATCATCATCTCATCATGATATCATCATCAGCATCATCATCATCATCATCATCATCATCATCATCATCTTCATCATCTCATCATGATATCATCATCATAATCATCTCATCATGATATCATCATCATGATATCATCATCATGATATCATCATCATCTCATCATGATATCATCCTCATCTCATCATGATATCATCTCCATCATCTTATCATGATATCATCATCATGATATCATCATCATCTCATCATGATATCATCCTCATGATATCATCATCATCTCATCATGATATCATCATCATCATCATCTCATCATGATATCATCATCATGATATCATCATCATGATATCATCATCATCATCATCATCATCATCATCATCATCATCATGATATCATCATCATCATCTCATCATGATATCATCATCATCATCATCTCATCATGATATCAGTATCATCATCTCATCATGATATCATCATCATCATCATCTCATCATCATCTCATCATGATATCATCATCATCATCATCATCATCATCATCATCATCATCATCATCATCATCATCTCATCATGATATCATCATCATCATCATCATCATCATCATCATCATCATCATCATCATCATCATCATCTCATCATGATATCATCATCATCATCATCTCATCATGATATCATCATCATCATCATCTCATCATGATATCATCATCATCTCATCATGATATCATCATCATCATCATCATCATCATCATCTCATCATGATATCATCATCAGCATCATCATCATCATCATCATCATCATCATCATCATCATCATCATCTTCATCATCTCATCATGATATCATCATCATAATCATCTCATCATGATATCATCATCATGATATCATCATCATCTCATCATGATATCATCCTCATCTCATCATGATATCATCTCCATCATCTTATCATGATATCATCATCATGATATCATCATCATCTCATCATGATATCATTATCATGATATCATCATCATCTCATCATGATATCATCATCATCATCATCATCTCATCATGATATCATCATCATGATATCATCATCATGATATCATCATCATGATATCATCATCATCATCATCATCATCATCATCATTATGATATCATCATCATCATCTCATCATGATATCAGTATCATCATCTCATCATGATATCATCATCATCTCATCATGATATCATCATCATCATCATCATCATCATCATCATCTCATCATGATATCATCATCATGATATCATCATCATGATATCATCATCATCATCATTATCTCATCATGATATCATCATCATGATATCATCATCATGATATCATCATCATCATCATCATCTCATCATGATATCATCATCATGATATCATCATCATCTCATCATGATATCATCATCATGATATCATCATCATCATCATCATCTCATCATGATATCATCATCATGATATCATCATCATCATCATCATCTCATCATGATATCATCATCATGATATCATCATCATGATATCATCATCATCATCATCATCATCATCATGATATCATCATCATCATCTCATCATGATATCATCATCATCATCATCTCATCATGATATCATCATCATCATCATCTCATCATGATATCATCATCATCTCATCATGATATCATCATCATCATCATCATCTCATCATGATATCATCATCAGCATCATTATCATCATCATCATCATCATCTCATCATGATATCATCATCATCATCATCATCATCATCTCATCATGATATCATCATCATCATCATCATCTCATCATGATATCATCATCATCTCATCATGATATCATCATCATCATCATCATCATCATCATCATCTCATCATGATATCATCATCAGCATCATCATCATCATCATCATCATCATCATCATCATCATCATCATCATCATCTTCATCATCTCATCATGATATCATCATCATAATCATCTCATCATGATATCATCATCATGATATCATCATCATCTCATCATGATATCATCCTCATCTCATCATGATATCATCTCCATCATCTTATCATCATATCATCATCATGATATCATCATCATCTCATCATGATATCATCATCATGATATCATCATCATCTCATCATGATATCATCATCATCATCATCATCTCATCATGATATCATCATCATGATATCATCATCATGATATCATCATCATCATCATCATCATCATCATCATGATATCATCATCATCATCCCATCATGATATCATCATCATCATCTCATCATGATATCAGTATCATCATCTCATCATGATATCATCATCATCATCATCTCATCATGATATCATCATCATCATCATCATCATCATCTCATCATGATATCATCATCATGATATCATCATCATGATATCATCATCATCATCATTATCTCATCGTGATATCATCATCATGATATCATCATCATGATATCATCATCATCATCATCATCTCATCATGATATCATCATCATGATATCATCATCATGATATCATCATCATCATCATCATCTCATCATGATATCATCATCATGATATCATCATCATGATATCATCATCATCATCATCATCATTATCTCATCATGATATCATCCTCATCTCATCATGATATCATCTTCATCATCTCATCATGATATCATCATCATGATATCATCATCATCATCTCATCATGGTATCATCATCATGATATCATCATCATCATCATCTCATCATGATATCATCATCATCATCATCATCATCATCTCATCATGATATCATCATCATGATATCATCATCATGATATCATCATCATGATATCATCATCATCATCATCATCATCATCATCATCATCATCATGATATCATCATCATCATCTCATCATGATATCATCATCATCATCTCATCATGATATCAGTATCATCATCTCATCATGATATCATCATCATGATATCATCATCATGATATCATCATCATCATCATCATCATCATCATCATCATCATCATCTCATCATGATATCTTCATCATCATCTCATCATGATATCATCATCATCATCATCATCATCATCATCATCTCATCATCATCATCATCATCATCATCATCATCTCATCATGATATCATCATCATCTCATCATGATATCATTATCATCATCTCATCATGATATCATCATCATGATATCATCATGATATCATCATCATCATCATCATCTCATCATGATATTATCATCATCATCATCTCATCATGATATCATCATAATCATCTCATCATGATATCATCATCATGATATCATCATCATCTCATCATTATATCATCATCATGATATCATCATCATCATCTCATCATGATATCATCATCATCATCTCATCATGATATCATTATCATCACCTCATCATGATATCATCAACATCATCTCATCATGATATCATCATCATCTCATCATGATATCATCATCATCATCTCATCATGATATCATTATCATCATCTCATCATGATATCATCATCATCATCTCATCATGATATCATCATCATCTCATCATGATATCATCATCATCATCATCATCATCATCTCATCATGATATCATCATCAGCATCATCATCATCATCATCATCATCATCATCATCATCATCATCATCATCATCTCATCATGATATCATCATCATCATCATCTCATCATGATATCATCATCATCTCATCATGATATCATCATCATCATCATCATCATCATCATCATCATCTCATCATGATATCATCATCAGCATCATCATCATCATCATCATCTTCATCATCTCATCATGATATCATCATCATAATCATCTCATCATGATATCATCATCATGATATCATCATCATCTCATCATTATATCATCATCATGATATCATCATCATCATCTCATCATGATATCATCATCATCATCTCATCATGATATCATCATCATCATCTCATCAAGATATCATTATCATCACCTCATCATGATATCATCATCATCATCTCATCATGATATCATCATCATCTCATCATGATATCATTATAATCATCTCATCATGATATCATCATCATCATCTCATCATGATATCATCATCATCTCATCATGATATCATCATCATCATCATCATCATCATCATCATCTCATCATGATATCATCATCATCATCATCATCATCATCATCATCATCTCATCATGATATCATCATCATCATCATCTCATCATGATATCATCATCATCATCTCATCATGATATCATTATCATCACCTCATCATGATATCATCATCATCATCTCATCATGATATCATCATCATCTCATCATGATATCATCATCATCATCTCATCATGATATCATTATCATCATCTCATCATGATATCATCATCATCATCTCATCATGATATCATCATCATCTCATCATGATATCATCATCATCATCATCATCTCATCATGATATCATCATCAGCATCATCATCATCATCATCATCATCATCATCATCATCATCATCATCATCATCTCATCATGATATCATCATCATCATCATCTCATCATGATATCATCATCATCATCTCATCATGATATCATTATCATCATCTCATCATGATATCATCATCATCTCATCATGATATCATCATCATCATCATCATCTTATCATGATATCATCATCAGCATCATCATCATCATCATCATCATCATCTCATCATGATATCATCATCATGATATCATCATTATCTCATCATGATATCATCATGATATCATCATCATCATCATCATCTCATCATGATATCATCATCATCATCATCATCATCATCTCATCATGATATCATCATCATCATCATCATCATCATCTCATCATGATATCATCATCATCATTATCTCATCATCATTATCTCATCATCATTATCTCATCATGATATCATCATCATGATATCATCATCATCATCTCATCATGATATCACCATCATGATATCATCATCATGATATCATCATCATCAACTTCTCATCATGATATCATCATCATGATATCATCATCATGATATCATCATCATGATATCATCATCATGATATCATCATCATCATCATCATCATCATCTCATCATGATATCATCCTCATCTCATCATGATATCATCTCCATCATCTTATCATGATATCATCATCATCATCTCATCATGATATCAGTATCATCATCTCATCATGATATCATCATCATCATCTCATCATGATATCATCATCATCATCATCATCATCATCATCATCATCTCATCATGATATCATCATCATGATATCATCATCATGATATCATCATCATCATCATTATCTCATCATGATATCATCATCATGATATCATCATCATGATATCATCATCATGATATCATCATCATCATCATCATCTCATCATGATATCATCATCATGATATCATCATCATCTCATCATGATATCATCATCATGATATCATCATCATCATCATCATCATCATCATCTCATCATGATATCATCATCAGCATCATCATCATCATCATCATCATCATCATCTTCATCATCTCATCATGATATCATCATCATAATCATCTCATCATGATATCATCATCATGATATCATCATCATCTCATCATTATATCATCATCATGATATCATCATCATCATCTCATCATGATATCATCATCATCATCTCATCATGATATCATCATCATCATCTCATCATGATATCATTATCATCACCTCATCATGATATCATCATCATCAACTCATCATGATATCATCATCATCTCATCATGATATCATTATAATCATCTCATCATGATATCATCATCATCATCTCATCATGATATCATCATCATCTCATCATGATATCATCATCATCATCATCATCATCATCATCTCATCATGATATCATCATCAGCATCATCATCATCATCATCATCTCATCATGATATCATCATCATCATCATCTCATCATGATATCATCATCATCATCTCATCATGATATCATTATCATCACCTCATCATGATATCATCATCATCATCTCATCATGATATCATCATCATCTCATCATGATATCATCATCATCATCTCATCATGATATCATTATCATCATCTCATCATGATATCATCATCATCATCTCATCATGATATCATCATCATCTCATCATGATATCATCATCATCATCATCATCTCATCATGATATCATCATCAGCATCATCATCATCATCATCATCATCATCATCATCATCATCATCATCTCATCATGATATCATCATCATCATCATCTCATCATGATATCATCATCATCATCTCATCATGATATCATTATCATCATCTCATCATGATATCATCATCATCTCATCATGATATCATCATCATCATCATCATCTTATCATGATATCATCATCAGCATCATCATCATCATCATCATCTCATCATGATATCATCATCATGATATCATCATTATCTCATCATGATATCATCATGATATCATCATCATCATCATCTCATCATGATATCATCATCATCATCATCATCATCATCTCATCATGATATCATCATCATCATCATCATCATCATCATCTCATCATGATATCATCATCATCATTATCTCATCATCATTATCTCATCATCATTATCTCATCATGATATCATCATCATGATATCATCATCATCATCTCATCATGATATCACCATCATGATATCATCATCATGATATCATCATCATCAACTTCTCATCATGATATCATCATCATGATATCATCATCATGATATCATCATCATCATCATCATCATCATCTCATCATGATATCATCCTCATCTCATCATGATATCATCTCCATCATCTTATCATGATATCATCATCATCATCTCATCATGATATCAGTATCATCATCTCATCATGATATCATCATCATCATCTCATCATGATATCATCATCATCATCATCATCATCATCATCATCTCATCATGATATCATCATCATGATATCATCATCATGATATCATCATCATCATCATTATCTCATCATGATATCATCATCATGATATCATCATCATGATATCATCATCATCATCATCATCTCATCATGATATCATCATCATGATATCATCATCATCTCATCATGATATCATCATCATGATATCATCATCATCTCATCATGATATCATCATCATCATCATCATCTCATCATGATATCATCATCATGATATCATCATCATGATATCATCATCATCATCATCATCATCATCATGATATCATCATCATCATCTCATCATGATATCATCATCATCATCATCTCATCATGATATCATCATCATCATCATCTCATCATGATATCATCATCATCTCATCATGATATCATCATCATCATCATCATCATCTCATCATGATATCATCATCAGCATCATTATCATCATCATCATCATCATCATCATCATCTCATCATGATATCATCATCATCATCATCTCATCATGATATCATCATCATCATCATCTCATCATGATATCATCATCATCTCATCATGATATCATCATCATCATCATCATCATCATCTCATCATGATATCATCATCATGATATCATCATCATCATTATCTCATCATCATTATCTCATCATGATATCATCATCATGATATCATCATCATCATCTCATCATGATATCGCCATCATGATATCATCATCATGATATCATCATCATCAACTTCTCATCATGATATCATCATCATGATATCATCATCATGATATCATCATCATCATCATCATCATCATCATCTCATCATGATATAATCCTCATCTCATCATGATATCATCTCCATCATCTTATCATGATATCATCATCATGATATCATCATCATCTCATCATGATATCATCATCATGATATCATCATCATCTCATCATGATATCATCATCATCATCATCATCATCTCATCATGATATCATCATCATGATATCATCATCATCATCATCATCATCATCATCATCATCATGATATCATCATCATCATCTCATCATGATATCATCATCATCATCTCATCATGATATCAGTATCATCATCTCATCATGATATCATCATCATCATCATCTCATCATGATATCATCATCATCATCATCATCATCTCATCATGATATCATCATCATGATATCATCATCATCATCATTATCTCATCATGATATCATCATCATCTCATCATGATATCATTATCATCATCTCATCATGATATCATCATCATGATATCATCATCATCATCTCATCATGATATCATCATCACCATCTCATCATGATATCATTATCATCATCTCATCATTATATCACCATCATGATATCATCATCATCATCATCATCATCTTATCATGATATCATCATTATCTCATCATGATATCATCATCATCTCATCATGATATCATCATCATGATATCATCATCATCTCTTCATGATATCATCATCATCTCATCATGATATCATCATCTCATCATGATATTATCATCATGATATCGTCATCATCATCATCATCATCTCATCATGATATTATCATCATCATCATCTCATCATGATATCATCATCATCATCATCTCATCATGATATCATCATCATCATCATCTCATCATGATATCATCATCATCATCTCATCATGATATCATTATTATCATCTCATCATGATATCATCATCATGATATCATCATCTCATCATGATATCATCATCATCATCATCATCATCTCATCATGATATCATAATCATCATCATCATCATCTCATCATGATATCATCATCATCATCATCTCATCATGATATCATCATCATCATCTCATCATGATATCATCATCATCATCTCATCATGATATCATTATCATCATCTCATCATGATATCATCATCATGATATCATCATCTCATCATGATATCATCATCATCATCATCATCATCATCATCTCATCATGATATCATAATCATCATCATCATCATCTCATCATGATATCATCATCATCATCATCATCATCATCATCATCTCATCATGATATCATCATCATCATCTCATCATGATATCATCATCATCATCTCATCATGATATCATTATCATCATCTCATCATGATATCATCATCATCTCATCATGATATCATCACCATCATCATCATCATCTCATCATGATATCATCATCATCATCTCATCATGATATCATCATCATCATCATCTCATCATGATATCATCATCATCTCATCATGATATCATCATCATGATATCATCATCATCATCTCATCATGATATCATCATCATGATATCATCATCCCATCATGCTATCATTATCATCATATCATCATCATATTAACATCATGATATCATCATCATGATATCATCATCATCATCATCATCATCATCATCATCATCATCATCATCATCATCATCATCATCTCATCATCATTATATCATCATCATCATCATCATCATCATCATCATCATCATCATCATCATCATCAACATCATCTCATCATGATATCATCATCATGATATCATCATCATCATCATCATCATCATCTCATCATGATATCATCATCATGATATCATCATCATCATCATCATCATCATCATCATCTCATCATGATATCATCATCATCTCATCATGATATCATCATTATCATCTCATCATGATATCATCATCATGATATCATCATCATCTCATCATGATATCATCATCATGATATCATCATCATCATTATCTCATCATGATATTATCATCATGATATCATCATCATCATCTCATCATGATATCATCATCATCATCATCTCATCATGATATTATCATCATCATCACCTCATCATGATATCATCATCATCATCTCATCATGATATCATCATCATCTCATCATGATATCATCATCATCATCTCATCATGATATCATTATAATCATCTCATCATGATATCATCATCATCATCTCATCATGATATCATCATCATCTCATCATGATATCATCATCATCATCATCATCATCATCATCTCATCATGATATCATCATCAGCATCATCATCATCATCATCATCATCATCATCATCTCATCATGATATCATCATCATCATCATCTCATCATGATATCATCATCATCATCTCATCATGATATCATTATCATCACCTCATCATGATATCATCATCATCTCATCATGATATCATCATCATCTCATCATGATATCATCATCATCATCTCATCATGATATCATTATCATCATCTCATCATGATATCATCATCATCATCTCATCATGATATCATCATCATCTCATCATGATATCATCATCATCATCATCATCTCATCATGATATCATCATCAGCATCATCATCATCATCATCATCATCATCTCATCATGATATCATCATCATCATCATCTCATCATGATATCATCATCATCATCTCATCATGATATAATTATCATCATCTCATCATGATATCATCATCATCTCATCATGATATCATCATCATCATCATCATCTCATCATGATATCATCATCAGCATCATCATCATCATCATCATCATCATCTCATCATGATATCATCATCATGATATCATCATGATATCATCATGATATCATCATCATCATCATCTCATCATGATATCATCATCATCATCATCATCATCTCATCATGATATCATCATCATCATCATCATCATCATCATCATCTCATCATGATATCATCATCATGATATCATCATCATCATTATCTCATCATGATATCATCATCATGATATCATCATCATCATCATCATCTCATCATGATATCACCATCATGATATCATCATCATGATATCATCATCATCAACTTCTCATCATGATATCATCATCATGATATCATCATCATCATCATCATCTCATCATGATATCATCCTCATCTCATCATGATATCATCTCCATCATCTTATCATGATATCATCATCATGATATCATCATCATTTCATCATGATATCATCATCATGATATCATCATCATCTCATCATGATATCATCATCATGATATCATCATCATGATATCATCATCATCATCATCATCATCATCATCATCATGATATCATCATCATCATCTCATCATGATATCATCATCATCATCATCTCATCATGATATCAGTATCATCATCTCATCATGATATCATCATCATCATCATCTCATCATGATATCATCATCATCATCATCATCATCATCATCTCATCATGATATCATCATCATGATATCATCATCATGATATCATCATCATCATCATCTCATCATGATATCATCATCATGATATCATCATCATGATATCATCATCATGATATCATCATCATCATCATCATCATTATCTCATCATGATATCATCCTCATCTCATCATGATATCATCTTCATCATCTCATCATGATATCATCATCATGATATCATCATCATCATCTCATCATGGTATCATCATCATGATATCATCATCATCATCATCTCATCATGATATCATCATCATCATCATCATCATCATCTCATCATGATATCATCATCATGATATCATCATCATGATATCATCATCATGATATCATTATCATCATCTCATCATGATATCATCATCATCTCATCATGATATCATCATCATCATCATCATCTCATCATGATATCATCATCAGCATCATCATCATCATCATCATCATCTCATCATGATATCATCATCATGATATCATCATTATCTCATCATGATATCATCATGATATCATCATCATCATCTCATCATGATATCATCATCATCATCATCATCATCATCTCATCATGATATCATCATCATCATCATCATCATCTCATCATGATATCATCATCATGATATCATCATCATCATTATCTCATCATGATATCATCATCATGATATCATCATCATCATCATCATCTATCATGATATCACCATCATGATATCATCATCATGATATCATCATCATCAACTTCTCATCATGATATCATCATCATGATATCATCATCATGATATCATCATCATCATCATCATCATCATCATCATCATCATCATCATCATCTCATCATGATATCATCCTCATCTCATCATGATATCATCTCCATCATCTTATCATGATATCATCATCATCCCATCATGATATCATCATCATGATATCATCATCATCTCATCATGATATCATCATCATGATATCATCATCATGATATCATCATCATCATCATCATCATCATCATCATGATATCATCATCATCATGATATCATCATCATCATCTCATCATGATATCATCATCATCATCATCTCATCATGATATCAGTATCATCATCTCATCATGATATCATCATCATCATCATCTCATCATGATATCATCATCATCATCATCATCATCATCTCATCATGATATCATCATCATGATATCATCATCATGATATCATAATCATCATCATCATTATCTCATCATGATATCATCATCATGATATCATCATCATGATATCATCATCATCATCATCATCATCTCATCATGATATCATCATCATGATATCATCATCATGATATCATCATCATCATCATCTCATCATGATATCATCATCATGATATCATCATCATGATATCATCATCATCATCATCATCATTATCTCATCATGATATCATCCTCATCTCATCATGATATCATCTTCATCATCTCATCATGATATCATCATCATGATATCATCATCATCATCTCATCATGGTATCATCATCATGATATCATCATCATCATCATCATCATCTCATCATGATATCATCATCATCATCATCATCATCATCTCATCATGATATCATCATCATGATATCATCATCATGATATCATCATCATGATATCATCATCATCATCATCATCATCATGATATCATCATCATCATCTCATCATGATATCATCATCATCATCTCATCATGATATCAGTATCATCATCTCATCATGATATCATCATCATGATATCATCATCATCATCATCATCATCATCATCATCTCATCATGATATCTTCATCATCATCTCATCATGATATCATCATCATCATCATCATCATCATCATCTCATCATCATCATCATCATCATCTCATCATGATATCATCATCATCTCATCATGATATCATTATCATCATCTCATCATGATATCATCATCATGATATCATCATGATATCATCATCATCATCATCATCATCTCATCATGATATTATCATCATCATCATCTCATCATGATATCATCATAATCATCTCATCATGATATCATCATCATGATATCATCATCATCTCATCATTATATCATCATCATGATATCATCATCATCATCTCATCATGATATCATCATCATCATCTCATCATGATATCATTATCATCACCTCATCATGATATCATCGTCATCATCTCATCATGATATCATCATCATCTCATCATGATATCATCATCATCATCTCATCATGATATCATTATCATCATCTCATCATGATATCATCATCATCATCTCATCATGATATCATCATCATCTCATCATGATATCATCATCATCATCATCATCATCATCATCATCATCATCATCATCTCATCATGATATCATCATCAGCATCATCATCATCATCATCATCATCATCATCATCATCATCATCTCATCATGATATCATCATCATCATCATCATCTCATCATGATATCATCATCATCATCATCTCATCATGATATCATCATCATCTCATCATGATATCATCATCATCATCATCATCATCATCATCATCATCATCATCTCATCATGATATCATCATCAGCATCATCATCATCATCATCATCATCATCATCATCATCATCTTCATCATCTCATCATGATATCATCATCATAATCATCTCATCATGATATCATCATCATGATATCATCATCATGATATCATCATCATCTCATCATGATATCATCCTCATCTCATCATGATATCATCTCCATCATCTTATCATGATATCATCATCATGATATCATCATCATCTCATCATGATATCATCCTCATGATATCATCATCATCTCATCATGATATCATCATCATCATCATCTCATCATGATATCATCATCATGATATCATCATCATGATATCATCATCATCATCATCATCATCATCATCATCATCATCATCATGATATCATCATCATCATCTCATCATGATATCATCATCATCATCATCTCATCATGATATCAGTATCATCATCTCATCATGATATCATCATCATCATCATCTCATCATCATCTCATCATGATATCATCATCATCATCATCATCATCATCATCATCATCATCATCATCATCTCATCATGATATCATCATCATCATCATCATCATCATCATCATCATCATCATCATCATCATCATCTCATCATGATATCATCATCATCATCATCTCATCATGATATCATCATCATCATCATCTCATCATGATATCATCATCATCTCATCATGATATCATCATCATCATCATCATCATCATCATCATCTCATCATGATATCATCATCAGCATCATCATCATCATCATCATCATCATCATCATCATCATCATCTTCATCATCTCATCATGATATCATCATCATAATCATCTCATCATGATATCATCATCATGATATCATCATCATCTCATCATGATATCATCCTCATCTCATCATGATATCATCTCCATCATCTTATCATGATATCATCATCATGATATCATCATCATCTCATCATGATATCATCATCATGATATCATCATCATCTCATCATGATATCATCATCATCATCATCATCATCTCATCATGATATCATCATCATGATATCATCATCATGATATCATCATCATCATCATCATCATCATCATCATCATTATGATATCATCATCATCATCTCATCATGATATCAGTATCATCATCTCATCATGATATCATCATCATCTCATCATGATATCATCATCATCATCATCATCATCATCATCTCATCATGATATCATCATCATGATATCATCATCATGATATCATCATCATCATCATTATCTCATCATGATATCATCATCATGATATCATCATCATGATATCATCATCATCATCATCATCTCATCATGATATCATCATCATGATATCATCATCATCTCATCATGATATCATCATCATGATATCATCATCATCATCATCATCTCATCATGATATCATCATCATGATATCATCATCATCATCATCATCTCATCATGATATCATCATCATGATATCATCATCATGATATCATCATCATCATCATCATCATCATCATGATATCATCATCATCATCTCATCATGATATCATCATCATCATCATCTCATCATGATATCATCATCATCATCATCTCATCATGATATCATCATCATCTCATCATGATATCATCATCATCATCATCATCTCATCATGATATCATCATCAGCATCATTATCATCATCATCATCATCATCTCATCATGATATCATCATCATCATCATCATCATCTCATCATGATATCATCATCATCATCATCATCTCATCATGATATCATCATCATCTCATCATGATATCATCATCATCATCATCATCATCATCATCATCTCATCATGATATCATCATCAGCATCATCATCATCATCATCATCATCATCATCATCATCATCATCATCTTCATCATCTCATCATGATATCATCATCATAATCATCTCATCATGATATCATCATCATGATATCATCATCATCTCATCATGATATCATCCTCATCTCATCATGATATCATCTCCATCATCTTATCATCATATCATCATCATGATATCATCATCATCTCATCATGATATCATCATCATGATATCATCATCATCTCATCATGATATCATCATCATCATCATCATCTCATCATGATATCATCATCATGATATCATCATCATGATATCATCATCATCATCATCATCATCATCATCATGATATCATCATCATCATCCCATCATGATATCATCATCATCATCTCATCATGATATCAGTATCATCATCTCATCATGATATCATCATCATCATCATCTCATCATGATATCATCATCATCATCATCATCATCATCTCATCATGATATCATCATCATGATATCATCATCATGATATCATCATCATCATCATTATCTCATCGTGATATCATCATCATGATATCATCATCATGATATCATCATCATCATCATCATCATCTCATCATGATATCATCATCATGATATCATCATCATGATATCATCATCATCATCATCTCATCATGATATCATCATCATGATATCATCATCATGATATCATCATCATCATCATCATCATTATCTCATCATGATATCATCCTCATCTCATCATGATATCATCTTCATCATCTCATCATGATATCATCATCATGATATCATCATCATCATCTCATCATGGTATCATCATCATGATATCATCATCATCATCATCTCATCATGATATCATCATCATCATCATCATCATCATCTCATCATGATATCATCATCATGATATCATCATCATGATATCATCATCATGATATCATCATCATCATCATCATCATCATCATCATCATCATGATATCATCATCATCATCTCATCATGATATCATCATCATCATCTCATCATGATATCAGTATCATCATCTCATCATGATATCATCATCATGATATCATCATCATGATATCATCATCATCATCATCATCATCATCATCATCATCATCATCATCATCATCATCATCATCTCATCATGATATCTTCATCATCATCTCATCATGATATCATCATCATCATCATCATCATCATCATCATCATCATCTCATCATCATCATCATCATCATCATCATCATCATCATCTCATCATGATATCATCATCATCTCATCATGATATCATTATCATCATCTCATCATGATATCATCATCATGATATCATCATCATGATATCATCATGATATCATCATCATCATCATCATCTCATCATGATATTATCATCATCATCATCTCATCATGATATCATCATAATCATCTCATCATGATATCATCATCATGATATCATCATCATCTCATCATTATATCATCATCATGATATCATCATCATCATCTCATCATGATATCATCATCATCATCTCATCATGATATCATTATCATCACCTCATCATGATATCATCAACATCATCTCATCATGATATCATCATCATCTCATCATGATATCATCATCATCATCTCATCATGATATCATTATCATCATCTCATCATGATATCATCATCATCATCTCATCATGATATCATCATCATCTCATCATGATATCATCATCATCATCATCATCATCATCATCTCATCATGATATCATCATCAGCATCATCATCATCATCATCATCATCATCATCATCATCATCATCATCATCATCATCATCTCATCATGATATCATCATCATCATCATCTCATCATGATATCATCATCATCTCATCATGATATCATCATCATCATCATCATCATCATCATCATCTCATCATGATATCATCATCAGCATCATCATCATCATCATCATCATCATCATCTTCATCATCTCATCATGATATCATCATCATAATCATCTCATCATGATATCATCATCATGATATCATCATCATCTCATCATTATATCATCATCATGATATCATCATCATCATCTCATCATGATATCATCATCATCATCTCATCATGATATCATCATCATCATCTCATCAAGATATCATTATCATCACCTCATCATGATATCATCATCATCATCTCATCATGATATCATCATCATCTCATCATGATATCATTATAATCATCTCATCATGATATCATCATCATCATCTCATCATGATATCATCATCATCTCATCATGATATCATCATCATCATCATCATCATCATCATCTCATCATGATATCATCATCAGCATCATCATCATCATCATCATCATCTCATCATGATATCATCATCATCATCATCTCATCATGATATCATCATCATCATCTCATCATGATATCATTATCATCACCTCATCATGATATCATCATCATCATCTCATCATGATATCATCATCATCTCATCATGATATCATCATCATCATCTCATCATTATATCATTATCATCATCTCATCATGATATCATCATCATCATCTCATCATGATATCATCATCATCTCATCATGATATCATCATCATCATCATCATCTCATCATGATATCATCATCAGCATCATCATCATCATCATCATCATCATCATCATCATCATCATCATCTCATCATGATATCATCATCATCATCATCTCATCATGATATCATCATCATCATCTCATCATGATATCATTATCATCATCTCATCATGATATCATCATCATCTCATCATGATATCATCATCATCATCATCATTTTATCATGATATCATCATCAGCATCATCATCATCATCATCATCATCATCTCATCATGATATCATCATCATGATATCATCATTATCTCATCATGATATCATCATGATATCATCATCATCATCATCTCATCATGATATCATCATCATCATCATCATCATCATCTCATCATGATATCATCATCATCATCATCATCATCATCTCATCATGATATCATCATCATCATTATCTCATCATCATTATCTCATCATCATTATCTCATCATGATATCATCATCATGATATCATCATCATCATCTCATCATGATATCACCATCATGATATCATCATCATGATATCATCATCATCAACTTCTCATCATGATATCATCATCATGATATCATCATCATGATATCATCATCATCATCATCATCATCATCTCATCATGATATCATCCTCATCTCATCATGATATCATCTCCATCATCTTATCATGATATCATCATCATCATCTCATCATGATATCAGTATCATCATCTCATCATGATATCATCATCATCATCTCATCATGATATCATCATCATCATCATCATCATCATCATCATCATCATCATCTCATCATGATATCATCATCATGATATCATCATCATGATATCATCATCATCATCATTATCTCATCATGATATCATCATCATGATATCATCATCATGATATCATCATCATCATCATCATCTCATCATGATATCATCATCATGATATCATCATCATCTCATCATGATATCATCATCATGATATCATCATCATCATCATCATCATCATCATCATCTCATCATGATATCATCATCAGCATCATCATCATCATCATCATCATCATCTTCATCATCTCATCATGATATCATCATCATAATCATCTCATCATGATATCATCATCATGATATCATCATCATCTCATCATTATATCATCATCATGATATCATCATCATCATCTCATCATGATATCATCATCATCATCTCATCATGATATCATCATCATCATCTCATCATGATATCATTATCATCACCTCATCATGATATCATCATCATCATCTCATCATGATATCATCATCATCTCATCATGATATCATTATAATCATCTCATCATGATATCATCATCATCATCTCATCATGATATCATCATCATCTCATCATGATATCATCATCATCATCATCATCATCATCTCATCATGATATCATCATCAGCATCATCATCATCATCATCATCATCATCTCATCATGATATCATCATCATCATCATCTCATCATGATATCATCATCATCATCTCATCATGATATCATTATCATCACCTCATCATGATATCATCATCATCTCATCATGATATCATCATCATCATCTCATCATGATATCATTATCATCATCTCATCATGATATCATCATCATCATCTCATCATGATATCATCATCATCTCATCATGATATCATCATCATCATCATCATCTCATCATGATATCATCATCAGCATCATCATCATCATCATCATCATCATCATCATCATCTCATCATGATATCATCATCATCATCTCATCATGATATCATCATCATCATCTCATCATGATATCATTATCATCATCTCATCATGATATCATCATCATCTCATCATGATATCATCATCATCATCATCATCTTATCATGATATCATCATCAGCATCATCATCATCATCATCATCTCATCATGATATCATCATCATGATATCATCATTATCTCATCATGATATCATCATGATATCATCATCATCATCATCTCATCATGATATCATCATCATCATCATCATCATCATCTCATCATGATATCATCATCATCATCATCATCATCATCATCTCATCATGATATCATCATCATCATTATCTCATCATCATTATCTCATCATCATTATCTCATCATGATATCATCATCATGATATCATCATCATCATCTCATCATGATATCACCATCATGATATCATCATCATGATATCATCATCATCAACTTCTCATCATGATATCATCATCATGATATCTTCATCATGATATCATCATCATCATCATCATCATCATCTCATCATGATATCATCCTCATCTCATCATGATATCATCTCCATCATCTTATCATGATATCATCATCATCATCTCATCATGATATCAGTATCATCATCTCATCATGATATCATCATCATCATCTCATCATGATATCATCATCATCATCATCATCATCATCATCATCATCTCATCATGATATCATCATCATGATATCATCATCATGATATCATCATCATCATCATTATCTCATCATGATATCATCATCATGATATCATCATCATGATATCATCATCATCATCATCATCTCATCATGATATCATCATCATGATATCATCATCATCTCATCATGATATCATCATCATGATATCATCATCATCTCATCATGATATCATCATCATCATCATCATCTCATCATGATATCATCATCATGATATCATCATCATGATATCATCATCATCATCATCATCATCATCATGATATCATCATCATCATCTCATCATGATATCATCATCATCATCATCTCATCATGATATCATCATCATCATCATCTCATCATGATATCATCATCATCTCATCATGATATCATCATCATCATCATCATCATCTCATCATGATATCATCATCAGCATCATTATCATCATCATCATCATCATCATCATCTCATCATGATATCATCATCATCATCATCTCATCATGATATCATCATCATCATCATCTCATCATGATATCATCATCATCTCATCATGATATCATCATCATCATCATCATCATCATCTCATCATGATATCATCATCAGCATCATCATCATCATCATCATCATCATCATCATCATCATCATCATCATCATCATCATCATCTTCATCATCTCATCATGATATCATCATCATAATCATCTCATCATGATATCATCATCATGATATCATCATCATCTCATCATGATATCATCCTCATCTCATCATGATATCATCTCCATCATCTTATCATGATATCATCATCATGATATCATCATCATCTCATCATGATATCATCATCATGATATCATCATCATCTCATCATGATATCATCATCATCATCATCTCATCATGATATCATCATCATGATATCATCATCATGATATCATCATCATCATCATCATCATCATGATATCATCATCATCATCTCATCATGATATCATCATCATCATCTCATCATGATATCAGTATCATCATCTCATCATGATATCATCATCATCATCATCTCATCATGATATCATCATCATCATCATCATCATCATCATCATCTCATCATGATATCATCATCATGATATCATCATCATGATATCATCATCATCATCATTATCTCATCGTGATATCATCATCATGATATCATCATCATGATATCATCATCATCATCATCATCTCATCATGATATCATCATCATGATATCATCATCATGATATCATCATCATCATCATCTCATCATGATATCATCATCATGATATCATCATCATGATATCATCATCATCATCATCATCATTATCTCATCATGATATCATCCTCATCTCATCATGATATCATCTTCATCATCTCATCATGATATCATCATCATGATATCATCATCATCATCTCATCATGGTATCATCATCATGATATCATCATCATCATCATCTCATCATGATATCATCATCATCATCATCATCATCATCATCATCTCATCATGATATCATCATCATGATATCATCATCATGATATCATCATCATGATATCATCATCATCATCATCATCATCATCATCATCATGATATCATCATCATCATCTCATCATGATATCATCATCATCATCTCATCATGATATCAGTATCATCATCTCATCATGATATCATCATCATGATATCATCATCATGATATCATCATCATCATCATCATCATCATCATCATCATCATCTCATCATGATATCTTCATCATCATCTCATCATGATATCATCATCGTCATCATCATCATCATCATCATCATCTCATCATCATCATCATCATCATCATCTCATCATGATATCATCATCATCTCATCATGATATCATTATCATCATCTCATCATGATATCATCATCATGATATCATCATGATATCATCATCATCATCATCATCTCATCATGATATTATCATCATCATCATCTCATCATGATATCATCATAATCATATCATCATGATATCATCATCATGATATCATCATCATCTCATCATTATATCATCATCATGATATCATCATCATCATCTCATCATGATATCATTATCATCACCTCATCATGATATCATCATCATCATCTCATCATGATATCATCATCATCTCATCATGATATCATCATCATCATCTCATCATGATATCATTATCATCATCTCATCATGATATCATCATCATCATCTCATCATGATATCATCATCATCTCATCATGATATCATCATCATCATCATCATCATCATCATCATCATCTCATCATGATATCATCATCAGCATCATCATCATCATCATCATCATCATCATCATCATCATCATCATCATCATCTCATCATGATATCATCATCATCATCTTCTCATCATGATATCATCATCATCTCATCATGATATCATCATCATCATCATCATCATCATCATCATCTCATCATGATATCATCATCAGCATCATCATCATCATCATCATCATCATCTTCATCATCTCATCATGATATCATCATCATAATCATCTCATCATGATATCATCATCATGATATCATCATCATCTCATCATTATATCATCATCATGATATCATCATCATCATCTCATCATGATATCATCATCATCATCTCATCATGATATCATTATCATCACCTCATCATGATATCATCATCATCATCTCATCATGATATCATCATCATCTCATCATGATATCATTATAATCATCTCATCATGATATCATCATCATCATCTCATCATGATATCATCATCATCTCATCATGATATCATCATCATCATCATCATCATCATCATCATCTCATCATGATATCATCATCATCAGCATCATCATCATCATCATCATCATCATCATCATCATCATCATCTCATCATGATATCATCATCATCATCATCTCATCATGATATCATCATCATCATCATCTCATCATGATATCATTATCATCACCTCATCATGATATCATCATCATCATCTCATCATGATATCATCATCATCTCATCATGATATCATCATCATCATCTCATCATGATATCATTATCATCATCTCATCATGATATCATCATCATCATCTCATCATGATATCATCATCATCATCTCATCATGATATCATCATCATCATCATCATCTCATCATGATATCATCATCAGCATCATCATCATCATCATCATCATCATCATCATCATCATCATCATCATCATCATCATCTCATCATGATATCATCATCATCATCATCATCTCATCATGATATCATCATCATCATCTCATCATGATATCATTATCATCATCTCATCATGATATCATCATCATCTCATCATGATATCATCATCATCATCATCATCTTATCATGATATCATCATCAGCATCATCATCATCATCATCATCATCTCATCATGATATCATCATCATGATATCATCATTATCTCATCATGATATCATCATGATATCATCATCATCATCATCTCATCATGATATCATCATCATCATCATCATCATCATCTCATCATGATATCATCATCATCATCATCATCATCATCTCATCATGATATCATCATCATGATATCATCATCATCATTATCTCATCATCATTATCTCATCATGATATCATCATCATGATATCATCATCATCATCTCATCATGATATCGCCATCATGATATCATCATCATGATATCATCATCATCAACTTCTCATCATGATATCATCATCATGATATCATCATCATGATATCATCATCATCATCATCATCTCATCATGATATCATCCTCATCTCATCATGATATCATCTCCATCATCTTATCATGATATCATCATCATGATATCATCATCATCTCATCATGATATCATCATCATGATATCATCATCATCTCATCATGATATCATCATCATCATCATCATCATGATATCAGTATCATCATCTCATCATGATATCATCATCATGATATCATCATCATGATATCATCATCATCATCATCATCATCATCATCATCTCATCATGATATCTTCATCATCATCTCATCATGATATCATCATCATCATCATCATCATCATCATCATCTCATCATCATCATCATCATCATCATCATCTCATCATGATATCATCATCATCTCATCATGATATCATTATCATCATCTCATCATGATATCATCATCATGATATCATCATGATATCATCATCATCATCATCATCTCATCATGATATTATCATCATCATCATCTCATCATGATATCATCATAATCATCTCATCATGATATCATCATCATGATATCATCATCATCTCATCATTATATCATCATCATGATATCATCATCATCATCTCATCATGATATCATCATCATCATCTCATCATGATATCATTATCATCATCTCATCATGATATCATCATCATCTCATCATGATATCATCATCATCATCTCATCATGATATCATTATCATCATCTCATCATGATATCATCATCATCATCTCATCATGATATCATCATCATCTCATCATGATATCATCATCATCATCATCATCATCATCATCATCATCTCATCATGATATCATCATCAGCATCATCATCATCATCATCATCATCATCATCATCATCATCATCTCATCATGATATCATCATCATCATCTTCTCATCATGATATCATCATCATCTCATCATGATATCATCATCATCATCATCATCATCATCATCATCTCATCATGATATCATCATCAGCATCATCATCATCATCATCATCATCATCTTCATCATCTCATCATGATATCATCATCATAATCATCTCATCATGATATCATCATCATGATATCATCATCATCTCATCATTATATCATCATCATGATATCATCATCATCATCTCATCATGATATCATCATCATCATCTCATCATGATATCATTATCATCACCTCATCATGATATCATCATCATCATCTCATCATGATATCATCATCATCTCATCATGATATCATTATAATCATCTCATCATGATATCATCATCATCATCTCATCATGATATCATCATCATCTCATCATGATATCATCATCATCATCATCATCATCATCTCATCATGATATCATCATCAGCATCATCATCATCATCATCATCATCATCATCATCATCTCATCATGATATCATCATCATCATCATCTCATCATGATATCATCATCATCATCATCTCATCATGATATCATTATCATCACCTCATCATGATATCATCATCATCATCATCTCATCATGATATCATCATCATCTCATCATGATATCATCATCATCATCTCATCATGATATCATTATCATCATCTCATCATGATATCATCATCATCATCTCATCATGATATCATCATCATCATCTCATCATGATATCATCATCATCATCATCATCATCTCATCATGATATCATCATCAGCATCATCATCATCATCATCATCATCATCATCATCATCATCATCATCTCATCATGATATCATCATCATCATCATCTCATCATGATATCATCATCATCATCTCATCATGATATCATTATCATCATCTCATCATGATATCATCATCATCTCATCATGATATCATCATCATCATCATCATCTTATCATGATATCATCATCAGCATCATCATCATCATCATCATCATCTCATCATGATATCATCATCATGATATCATCATTATCTCATCATGATATCATCATGATATCATCATCATCATCATCTCATCATGATATCATCATCATCATCATCATCATCATCTCATCATGATATCATCATCATCATCATCATCATCATCTCATCATGATATCATCATCATGATATCATCATCATCATTATCTCATCATCATTATCTCATCATGATATCATCATCATGATATCATCATCATCATCTCATCATGATATCGCCATCATGATATCATCATCATGATATCATCATCATCAACTTCTCATCATGATATCATCATCATGATATCATCATCATGATATCATCATCATCATCATCATCTCATCATGATATCATCCTCATCTCATCATGATATCATCTCCATCATCTTATCATGATATCATCATCATGATATCATCATCATCTCATCATGATATCATCATCATGATATCATCATCATCTCATCATGATATCATCATCATCATCATCATCATCTCATCATGATATCATCATCATGATATCATCATCATGATATCATCATCATCATCATCATCATCATCATCATGATATCATCATCATCATCTCATCAGGATATCATCATCATCATCTCATCATGATATCAGTATCATCATCTCATCATGATATCATCATCATCATCATCTCATCATGATATCATCATCATCATCATCATCATCTCATCATGATATCATCATCATGATATCATCATCATCATCATTATCTCATCATGATATCATCATCATGATATCATCATCATGATATCATCATCATCATCATCATCTCATCATGATATCATCATCATGATATCATCATCATGATATCATCATCATCATCATCTCATCATGATATCATCATCATGATATCATCATCATGATATCATCATCATCATCATCATCATTATCTCATCATGATATCATCCTCATCTCATCATGATATCATCCTCATCTCATCATGATATCATCTTCATCATCTCATCATGATATCATCATCATGATATCATCATCATCATCTCATCATGAAAATACAATAAAACCAAACAATAGGAGTGACTGGTGCGCTAAAGTAAACCCCACACGGTAAAAAGAGTATATGAAAGTATAATAATTGCCTGAAAGTTGTTGATATGGCAATGGAGTATGGACAAAGTCTTCAATGTTTCATACCATATATAAGGAAACAAAAAAACAGACAGAGACCATAGTGTAATTCAATATTATAGTAAATATTGGTGCAGAATGAACAAATGCACTCACAAACGAAGTAGGTATGTAGGGCACGTCAAATATCTGATAGAATCTTCTCTCTTCCCCATATAATCCTCACATATAGCGGAGTGAAACGAGGAGATAGGTGATTAGTAGTAGAAAAGATATTTAATAAAACAAACAAATGGTAGCTTACATAAAAGTACTCAGCATCAGGTCTCTCCACAAGAAAAGTCCCAGGACAAAGTCTTTCAGTCCCAACATATGACTTAAAATCTGGAAAATATAGCAGTATTGGTAGGCACGCTACGCGTTTCGCCTTAAAACAGGCTTCCTCTCGGCGTGTGCCTACCATACTGCTTGAATCCTTTAAATAAGATGTGTCTTCGCGCGTCTTCTGTATGCGCATACTTCCGGGTTTCTTCAACGGTGACGTCATCGCGACTCCGTCGCATAGCGTGAGTTGGATGATATCTCGCGAGACTTGGTTCTCCACCGGCATAGTAGTTTCCAATGGGAAAAAAAAAGCATATATACATAGTTCTTTACCACACGGACACCAATGCAAGGACATCATTTGCAGTATGATTTCCTGCAAGAGCATATATATGTATCCATATATGTTTCTTGGTATACAGACATATATAAAAAAAAAGAAAAATATATATATATAAAAAAAAGGATATATTAAAAATATTATTTTAATGAAAAATATTTTAAAATACATGAAAGCTTATAAAACATATAAAAAGAAAAAACATATATGGTATTATGCCCCTGCACTTATAAAATAAATAAAACATATATATAAAAACATACACATGAATTTATTCATGTCTGCTATATTAATAGATGGGAAGAAATAGGGAGAAAAATTTTTTATTTAAAAATTATAAAAAATTATAAAAAATTAAATAGGTCAAATTCAGCGTTGTGGCCTTTTGGTTGGAGGGTGTCCACTTCGAATACCCATTTCATTTCTGTCTTTCCCATTTCTCTAATATTGTCCCCACCTCTCCAATGTTTTGGTACTTTATCTATAGCCCAAAATTTCATACCTTTGGGATCCTTGTTATGCTTTTCCAAAAAGTGTTTAGAAAGAGAATGTTGTGTGATACCTTTTTTAATGTTTCTGACATGCTCCCCCACTCGCTTTTTTAGAGTCCTTGATGTTCTTCCAATATATTGTATGCCACAAGGGCATTCTATAAGATAAATTACGTTGGTGGAGGAGCATGTCAGAAATTTTTTAACTGAAAATTCTCGTTGGTTTGAATGGGATTTATAATTGGTGATGGGGTATTTTTGAACCGCAGATACCCTACATGGTTCGCAGTTCTTACATCCATAAAAACCTACTTTTTGTGTAAGAAAGTGATGTACAGCTTTCTCTTTTTGTTTAGAGAAAAAACTCTTTGTTAGCTTGTTTTTTAAGTTTTGAGCTCCTCTAAATATAAGTTTTGGTTTGTCTGGTATAAATTGTTTTAATGTATCGTCTTTCATAAGGATTTTCCAATGTTTGTTAACAATTTTTCTAATGTCTGATGATTTGTTGTTATAATCAAATACTAATGGCATCCTATATTGATCATCAGTATTTTTAAAAACATTTTTTGGTTGTAGTAATGTTTTTCTATCCATAATTTCTATATCTTTTATGGTATTTTCTATTATTACTGGATCGTAGCCCTTTTCTTCGAATCTGTTTTTTAGTATATTGGCTTGTTGTTGATACGTATTCACATCTGTGCAGTTTCTTCTTAGCCTCATACATTGGCTTTTAGGAACTCCCTTTAGCCATGGTGGATAATGGCAGCTGTCAAAATTTATAAATCCATTAGTGTCTACTTTTTTGAAAAAAGTTTTGGTCTTAAGTGTTCCATTTTGTATAAATACCATCAGATCTAAAAATTGGATATCTGTTTTACTGTATACTGTATTTAAAACAATATTTTTATTGTTTTTATTTAATGAGGCAAGGAAGGTATCCAGACTATCCTGATCCCCTTTCCAAATAAAGAATAGATCATCTATATATCTTTTATATGTGACTAGGTTCGCCTCCCAGCTATGTTGGTTCCACACAGATTGGTCCTCCCAATCCCCCATAAAGAGGTTTGCATAACTGGGGGCTACCCTAGTCCCCATAGCTGTTCCTGTTTTCTGCAGATAAAAGGTCTCTTCGAACCAAAAGAAATTGTGATCAAGGATAATTCTTAACCCCTCAAGAATATATTCTATTTGTGCGGAAGTCATCTCGCCCTCTTTTCTCAAAAAATTCTCAACAGCTTGACAGCCCTGGTGGTGTTCTATAACAGTATATAGCGAAGACACATCGCTTGAAACCAGGAAGTAATCCTCCTGCCAATCTATGGTTTCTAAAATTCTTATAAGACTTATTGAGTCTTTCAGATATGATTTTAACTTTTTAACGTAGGGTTGTAATGTAATGTCTAAATACTCTGATAGGTTTGAAAGAATGGATCGAATGCCAGATACTATTGGTCTTCCGGGTGGATTAGTAGGGTTTTTGTGGATTTTTGGGAGAAAGTATATGGTAGGAATTTTCGGATATAGAATGTTTATGTAATCTGCTTCTTTTTTATTAATGAATTGGTTAGTTTTACCTTTATCTAGAAAAGTTGACAATATTTTCTTATATTGATTAGTTGGATCTCCCTTCAATAAGCCATATACTTTCTCATCTTTTAGCTGTTTGTAGGCCTCATTCCTATAATCCTCACGAGATAAGATCACAATTCCTCCTCCCTTATCCGCCGGTTTGATAATAATGTCCTCATCTGTTTGTAATTCTTTCAAAGTTTTCAGTTCTTTTTTAGTAAAATTATTTTTATCGTACTTAGTGTGTTTAATGCGCTTAAGATCATCTGTTACTAGTTTTTCAAATATGTCTAATGCGCCTGATTTGTACGTAGTTGGGTAGAAATTAGATTTCTTCTTTAGATTTGAAACAGTGATTTGGTTCTCATTCTCCACCTGAGTTTTTCCACTTTCAAGATTGGGTTTTAAAGTGTAGAATCTTTTTAAGGTTGCTTGTCTAATGAATTTATTAACGTCAATATAGGCGGCAAAAGTGTTGAATTTTTTTGTGGGGGCGAATTTTAAACCCTTACTTAGTATCAACAGTTGCTCTTGGGAGAGGATTTTGTGGGACAGGTTAAAAATGCCAGAAGATAAGGAAGTAGTAGTTGTTTTTTTATTATTTTCAATTTTTATCTTCCTCCTCTGTGCCAACTTGCCCCCTCTTTTTCCTCTCCCTGAAAAAACCTTTTTCTTTTTGAGTTTACAGTTCGTTGTGGGGGAATTCTTTGAGGTTGTGGGGGAATTCTTTGTGATCTTCGGTCTAGATCTAAAAAATGTGGTTTAAGTGTATGGTGATTTTGTGTTTTTATATTATTATTATTTTGTGGTAAAGGTTTGAGTGGTCTAAATTTGTGATCTGAAGTGGGGGATGTATTACCCAATTGTGATAAAACATAAAATTGATTAGTTACTAAAGTATCATCAAATTTACTGTCAATATTCTGAATTTGTGGGACAGGGATATTGTGATATTTTGTCTCTTCACTTATTTTTATAAGTCTGTTTTGTATATTCTCAGTAGGAAGTGCTTGTGAATAATCCGAAGATTTATATATTTTTGTATTGTTTTTGAAATCATTATAACGGGTGTATCTTTGGTGTGATCTGGATTTATCATTATATGTGTCCTGATTGGTGTTTAACTCTGTGTGTTTAGTCTCGTAATTAATTTTTTTATTTCGATAATCTGTTGGTTGTCTCACTGTATTGAGTCTGTAATCCTCCTTATCTCTTATGTATTTTTTTATTTTTATATGTTTGGTTTCTGTCTCCAATTTTTCAAGCTTCTTTATAGTGCTTCTAGTATATTCTTTATAATCCTCTAATTCTATAAATGGATCTAAACAAGAATGGATTCTATTAATCTCTTTATCCAAAATGCTCAAATTTTATTCCCTTTGTTCAATGATAATTTTCATTAGATGACAAGTGCATTTCTCGAGTGTGGTATTCCACTCTAGAATGAAGTTGTCATCTTCTAAATCGAAGGTCGGGTTTTTAAAAAATCTTAAACCCCGAGGTGTAATTCCTTCTTCTAGGTATTTAGTAAGGGTAGCTATCTCCCATTTAATTTTTGTCTCCTTTATAAGATGTTTCTCTAATTCTAGAAAGGTATTTTCTAGATTCATCTCTTCACAGTTCTCACTAGGGAGTTTGTCTGTCAGAAAAGCTTCCCTTACATGAGAAAGAATATTTTTACGATAATCAAAAAGAGACATTTTGATCCTTTCTACCAAAGTGGTTGGTTATAGCAGCCTTGGAAATAAACAGAGTAAGAAGAAAAGATTGTGAATGCCAAAGATAAATCCTGGCGCTTAAACTATAACACAGCAGCACCAATCCATGTGTTACTCTGAAAACACACGTGAGAAAAACATCAAAATACAATAAAACCAAACAATAGGAGTGACTGGTGCGCTAAAGTAAACCCCACACGGTAAAAAGAGTATATGAAAGTATAATAATTGCCTGAAAGTTGTTGATATGGCAATGGAGTATGGACAAAGTCTTCAATGTTTCATACCATATATAAGGAAACAAAAAAACAGACAGAGACCATAGTGTAATTCAATATTATAGTAAATATTGGTGCAGAATGAACAAATGCACTCACAAACGAAGTAGGTATGTAGGGCACGTCAAATATCTGATAGAATCTTCTCTCTTCCCCATATAATCCTCACATATAGCGGAGTGAAACGAGGAGATAGGTGATTAGTAGTAGAAAAGATATTTAATAAAACAAACAAATGGTAGCTTACATAAAAGTACTCAGCATCAGGTCTCTCCACAAGAAAAGTCCCAGGACAAAGTCTTTCAGTCCCAACATATGACTTAAAATCTGGAAAATATAGCAGTATTGGTAGGCACGCTACGCGTTTCGCCTTAAAACAGGCTTCCTCTCGGCGTGTGCCTACCATACTGCTTGAATCCTTTAAATAAGATGTGTCTTCGCGCGTCTTCTGTATGCGCATACTTCCGGGTTTCTTCAACGGTGACGTCATCGCGACTCCGTCGCATAGCGTGAGTTGGATGATATCTCGCGAGACTTGGTTCTCCACCGGCATAGTAGTTTCCAATGGGAAAAAAAAAGCATATATACATAGTTCTTTACCACACGGACACCAATGCAAGGACATCATTTGCAGTATGATTTCCTGCAAGAGCATATATATGTATCCATCATCCATATCATCATCATCATCATCATCATCATCATCATCATCATCATCATGATATCATCATCATGATATCATCATCATCATCTCATCATGATATCATCATCATCATCATCATCTCATCATGATATCATCATCATCATCATCATCTCATCATGATATCATCATCATGAGATCATCATCATGATATCATCATCATCATCATCATCATCATCATCATCTCATCATGATATCATCATCATCATCATCATCATCTCATCATGATATCATCATCATCATCTCATCATGATATCATCATCTCATCATGATATCATCATCATCATCATCATCATCATCATCTCATCATGAAATCATCATCTCATCATGATATCATCATCTCATCATGATATCATCATCATGATATCATCATCATCATCATCATCATCATCATGATATCATCATCATCATCATCATCATCATCATCATCATCATCATGATATCATCATCATCATCATCATCATCATCATGATATCATCATCATCATCTCATCATGATATCATCATCATCATCTCATCATGATATCATCATCATGATATCATCATCATCTCATCATGATATCATCATCATGATATCATCATCATCATCTCATCATGATATCATCATCATCATCATCATCATCTCATCATGATATCATCATCATGAGATTATCATCATGAT
>CM069867.1:33749002-33751502 GCA_036172795.1 Pelodytes ibericus | reverse complement strand
CATGATATCATCATCATCATCATCTCATCATGATATCATCATCATCATCTCATCATGATATCATTATCATCACCTCATCATGATATCATCATCATCATCTCATCATGATATCATCATCATCTCATCATGATATCATCATCATCATCTCATCATGATATCATTATCATCATCTCATCATGATATCATCATCATCATCTCATCATGATATCATCATCATCTCATCATGATATCATCATCATCATCATCATCTCATCATGATATCATCATCAGCATCATCATCATCATCATCATCATCATCATCATCTCATCATGATATCATCATCATCATCATCTCATCATGATATCATCATCATCTCATCATGATATCATTATCATCATCTCATCATGATATCATCATCATCTCATCATGATATCATCATCATCATCATCATCTTATCATGATACCATCATCAGCATCATCATCATCATCATCATCATCTCATCATGATATCATCATCATGATATCATCATTATCTCATCATGATATCATCATGATATCATCATCATCATCTCATCATGATATCATCATCATCATCATCATCATCATCTCATCATGATATCATCATCATCATCATCATCATCATCTCATCATGATATCATCATCATGATATCATCATCATCATTATCTCATCATCATTATCTCATCATGATATCATCATCATGATATCATCATCATCATCTCATCATGATATCGCCATCATGATATCATCATCATGATATCATCATCATCAACTTCTCATCATGATATCATCATCATGATATCATCATCATGATATCATCATCATCATCATCATCATCATCATCTCATCATGATATCATCCTCATCTCATCATGATATCATCTCCATCATCTTATCATGATATCATCATCATGATATCATCATCATCTCATCATGATATCATCATCATGATATCATCATCATCTCATCATGATATCATCATCATCATCATCATCATCTCATCATGATATCATCATCATGATATCATCATCATCATCATCATCATCATCATCATCATCATGATATCATCATCATCATCTCATCATGATATCATCATCTCATCATGATATCATCATCTCATCATGATATCATCATCATCATCATCTCATCATGATATCATCATCATCATCTCATCATGATATCATCATCATGATATCATCATCATGATATCATCATCATGATATCATCATCATCATCATTATCATCATCATCATCATCATGATATCATCATCATCATGATATCATCATCATCATCATCATCTCATCATGATATCATCATCATCATCTCATTATGATATCATCATCATCATCATCATCATCATCATGATATCATCATCATGAGATCATCATCATGATATCATCATCATCATCATCATCATCATCATCATCACCATCTCATCATGATATCATCATCATCTCATCATTATATCATCATCATCATCATCTCATCATGATATCATCATCATGATATCATCATCATCTCATCATGATATCATCATCATCAGCATCATCATCATCATCATCATCATCATCATCATCTCATCATCATGATATCATCATCATGATATCATCATCATCATCATCATCATCATCAACATCATCTCATCATGATATCATCATCATGATATCATCATCATCATCATCTCATCATGATATCATAATCATGATATCATCATCATCATCATCATCATCATCATCATCATCATCATCATCACCATTTCATCATGATATCATCATCATCATCATGATATCATCATCATCATCATCATGATATCATCATCATGATATCATCATCATCATCATCATCATCATCATCATCATCATCATCATCATCATCATCATCATCATCATGCTATCACTATCATCATCTCATCATGATATCATCATCATGATATCATCATTATCTCATCATGATATCATCATCATGATATCATCATCATGATATCATCATCATCAGCATCATCATCATCATCTCATCATGATACCATCATCTCATCATGATATCATCATCATCATCATCTCATCATGCTATCACTATCATCATCTCATCATGATATCATCATCATGATATCATCATTATCTCATCATGATATCATCATCACGATATCATCATCATCATCATCATCATCATCATCATCATCATCATCTCATCATGATATCATCATCATCATCATCATCATCATCTCATCATGATATCATCATCATCATCATCATCATCATCATCATCTCATCATGCTATCACTTACATCATCTCATCATGATATCATCATCATCTCATAATGATATCATCATCATGATATCATCATCATCATCTCATCATGCTACCATTATCATCATCTCATCATGGTATCATCATCATGATATCATCATCATCATCATCATCATCATCATCATCATCATCTCATCATGATATCATCATCATGATATCATCATCATCATCATCATCATCATCTCATCATAATA
>CM069867.1:33739002-33744002 GCA_036172795.1 Pelodytes ibericus | reverse complement strand
CATCATCACCATCTCATCATGATATCATTATCATCATCTCATCATTATATCATCATCATGATATCATCATCATCATCATCTCATCATGATATCATCATCATCTCATCATGATATCATTATCATCATCTCATCATGATATCATCATCATGATATCATCATCATCATCTCATCATGATATCATCATCACCATCTCATCATGATATCATTATCATCATCTCATCATTATATCACCATCATGATATCATCATCATCATCATCATCATCTTATCATGATATCATCATTATCTCATCATGATATCATCATCATCTCATCATGATATCATCATCATGATATCATCATCATCTCTTCATGATATCATCATCATCTCATCATGATATCATCATCTCATCATGATATTATCATCATGATATCGTCATCATCATCATCATCATCTCATCATGATATTATCATCATCATCATCTCATCATGATATCATCATCATCATCATCTCATCATGATATCATCATCATCATCATCTCATCATGATATCATCATCATCATCTCATCATGATATCATTATTATCATCTCATCATGATATCATCATCATGATATCATCATCTCATCATGATATCATCATCATCATCATCATCATCTCATCATGATATCATAATCATCATCATCATCATCTCATCATGATATCATCATCATCATCATCATCATCTCATCATGATATCATCATCATCATCTCATCATGATATCATCATCATCATCTCATCATAATATCATTATCATCATCTCATCATGATATCATCATCATGATATCATCATCTCATCATGATATCATCATCATCATCATCATCATCATCATCATCATCATCATCTCATCATGATATCATAATCATCATCATCATCATCTCATCATGATATCATCATCATCATCATCATCATCATCATCATCATCTCATCATGATATCATCATCATCATCTCATCATAATATCATCATCATCATCTCATCATGATATCATTATCATCATCTCATCATGATATCATCATCATCTCATCATGATATCATCATCATCATCATCATCATCTCATCATGATATCATCATCATCATCTCATCATGATATCATCATCATCATCATCTCATCATGATATCATCATCATCTCATCATGATATCATCATCATGATATCATCATCATCTCATCATGATATCATCATCATGATATCATCATCCCATCATGCTATCATTATCATCATATCATCATCATATTAACATCATGATATCATCATCATCATCATCATCATCATCATCATCATCATCATCATCATCTCATCATCATTATATCATCATCATCATCATCATCATCATCATCATCATCATCATCAACATCATCTCATCATGATATCATCATCATGATATCATCATCATCATCATCATCATCATCTCATCATGATATCATCATCATGATATCATCATCATCATCATCATCATCATCATCTCATCATGATATCATCATCATCTCATCATGATATCATCATTATCATCTCATCATGATATCATCATCATGATATCATCATCATCTCATCATGATATCATCATCATGATATCATCATCATCATTATCTCATCATGATATTATCATCATGATATCATCATCATCATCTCATCATGATATCATCATCATCATCATCTCATCATGATATTATCATCATCATCACCTCATCATGATATCATCATCATCATCTCATCATGATATCATCATCATCTCATCATGATATCATCATCATCATCTCATCATGATATCATTATAATCATCTCATCATGATATCATCATCATCATCTCATCATGATATCATCATCATCTCATCATGATATCATCATCATCATCATCATCATCATCTCATCATGATATCATCATCAGCATCATCATCATCATCATCATCATCATCATCATCTCATCATGATATCATCATCATCATCATCTCATCATGATATCATCATCATCATCTCATCATGATATCATTATCATCACCTCATCATGATATCATCATCATCATCTCATCATGATATCATCATCATCTCATCATGATATCATCATCATCATCTCATCATGATATCATTATCATCATCTCATCATGATATCATCATCATCATCTCATCATGATATCATCATCATCTCATCATGATATCATCATCATCATCATCATCTCATCATGCTATCATCATCAGCATCATCATCATCATCATCATCATCATCATCATCATCATCATCTCATCATGATATCATCATCATCATCATCTCATCATGATATCATCATCATCATCATCTCATCATGATATCATCATCATCATCTCATCATGATATCATTATCATCATCTCATCATGATATCATCATCATCTCATCATGATATCATCATCATCATCATCATCTCATCACGATATCATCATCAGCATCATCATCATCATCATCATCATCTCATCATGATATCATCATCATGATATCATCATTATCTCATCATGATATCATCATGATATCATCATCATCATCATCTCATCATGATATCATCATCATCATCATCATCATCATCTCATCATGATATCATCATCATCATCATCATCATCATCTCATCATGATATCATCATCATGATATCATCATCATCATTATCTCATCATCATTATCTCATCATGATATCATCATCATGATATCATCATCATCATCATCATCTCATCATGATATCACCATCATGATATCATCATCATGATATCATCATCATCAACTTCTCATCATGATATCATCATCATGATATCATCATCATGATATCATCATCATCATCATCATCATCATCATCATCATCTCATCATGATATCATCCTCATCTCATCATGATATCATCTCCATCATCTTATCATGATATCATCATCATGATATCATCATCATCTCATCATGATATCATCATCATGATATCATCATCATCTCATCATGATATCATCATCATCATCATCATCATCTCATCATGATATCATCATCATGATATCATCATCATGATATCATCATCATCATCATCATCATCATCATCATCATCATCATGATATCATCATCATCATCTCATCATGATATCATCATCATCATCATCATCTCATCATGATATCATCATCATCATCTCATCATGATATCATCATCATCTCATCATGATATCATCATCATCATCATCATCATCATCTCATCATGATATCATCATCAGCATCATCATCATCATCATCATCATCATCATCATCTCATCATGATATCATCATCATCATCATCTCATCATGATATCATCATCATCATCTCATCATGATATCATTATCATCACCTCATCATGATATCATCATCATCATCTCATCATGATATCATCATCATCTCATCATGATATCATCATCATCATCTCATCATGATATCATTATCATCATCTCATCATGATATCATCATCATCATCTCATCATGATATCATCATCATCTCATCATGATATCATCATCATCATCATCATCTCATCATGCTATCATCATCAGCATCATCATCATCATCATCATCATCATCATCATCTCATCATGATATCATCATCATCATCATCTCATCATGATATCATCATCATCATCATCTCATCATGATATCATCATCATCATCTCATCATGATATCATTATCATCATCTCATCATGATATCATCATCATCTCATCATGATATCATCATCATCATCATCATCTCATCACGATATCATCATCAGCATCATCATCATCATCATCATCATCTCATCATGATATCATCATCATGATATCATCATTATCTCATCATGATATCATCATGATATCATCATCATCATCATCTCATCATGATATCATCATCATCATCATCATCATCATCTCATCATGATATCATCATCATCATCATCATCATCTCATCATGATATCATCATCATGATATCATCATCATCATTATCTCATCATCATTATCTCATCATGATATCATCATCATGATATCATCATCATCATCATCATCTCATCATGATATCACCATCATGATATCATCATCATGATATCATCATCATCAACTTCTCATCATGATATCATCATCATGATATCATCATCATGATATCATCATCATCATCATCATCATCATCATCATCATCTCATCATGATATCATCCTCATCTCATCATGATATCATCTCCATCATCTTATCATGATATCATCATCATGATATCATCATCATCTCATCATGATATCATCATCATGATATCATCATCATCTCATCATGATATCATCATCATCATCATCATCTCATCATGATATCATCATCATGATATCATCATCATGATATCATCATCATCATCATCATCATCATCATCATGATATCATCATCATCATCTCATCATGATATCATCATCATCATCATCATCTCATCATGATATCAGTATCATCATCTCATCATGATATCATCATCATCATCATCTCATCATGATATCATCATCATCATCATCATCTCATCATGATATCATCATCATGATATCATCATCATGATATCATCATCTCATCATGATATCATCATCATGATATCATCATCATGATATCATCATCATCATCATCTCATCATGATATCATCATCATCTCATCATGATATCATCATCATGATATCATCATCATGATATCATCATCATCATCATCTCATCATGATATCATCATCATGATATCATCATCATGATATCATCATCATCATCATCATCATTATCTCATCATGATATCATCCTCATCTCATCATGATATCATCTTCATCATCTCATCATGATATCATCATCATGATATCATCATCATCATCTCATCATGGTATCATCATCATGATATCATCATCATCATCATCATCTCATCATGATATCATCATCATCATCATCATCATCTCATCATGATATCATCATCATGATATCATCATCATGATATCATCATCATCATCATCATCATCATCATCATCATCATCATCATCAT
>CM069867.1:33684002-33731502 GCA_036172795.1 Pelodytes ibericus | reverse complement strand
CATCATCTCATCATGATATCATTATCATCATCTCATCATGATATCATCATCATGATATCATCATCATCATCATCATCATCTCATCATGATATTATCATCATCATCATCTCATCATGATATCATCATCATCATCATCTCATCATGATATCATCATCATCATCTCATCATGATATCATCATCATGATATCATCATCATCTCATCATGATATCATCATCATGATATCATCATCATCATCATCATCTCATCATGATATTATCATCATCATCATCATCTCATCATGATATCATCATCATCATCTCATCATGATATCATCATCATGATATCATCATCATGATATCATCATCATCTCATCATGATATCATCATCATGATATCATCATCATCATCTCATCATGATATCATCATCATCATTATCATCATCTCATCATGATATCATCATCATCATGATATCATCATCATCATCATCATCATCATCATCATCATCATCATCATCTCATCATGATATCATCATCTCATCATGATATCATCATCATGATATCATCATCATCATCATCATCATCATCATCATCATCTCATCATGATATTATCATCATGATATCATCATCATCTCATCATGATATCATCATCATCATCATCATCATCATCATCATCATCATCATCATCTCATCATGATATCATCATCATCATCTCATCATGATATCATCATCACCATCTCATCATGATATCATTATCATCATCTCATCATTATATCATCATCATGATATCATCATCATCATCATCATCATCATCTCATCATGATATCATCATCATCTCATCATGATATCATTATCATCATCTCATCATGATATCATCATCATGATATCATCATCATCATCTCATCATGATATCATCATCACCATCTCATCATGATATCATTATCATCATCTCATCATTATATCACCATCATGATATCATCATCATCATCATCATCTTATCATGATATCATCATTATCTCATCATGATATCATCATCATCTCATCATGATATCATCATCATGATATCATCATCATCTCTTCATGATATCATCATCATCTCATCATGATATCATCATCTCATCATGATATTATCATCATGATATCGTCATCATCATCATCATCATCTCATCATGATATTATCATCATCATCATCTCATCATGATATCATCATCATCATCATCATCATCTCATCATGATATCATCATCATCATCATCTCATCATGATATCATCATCATCATCTCATCATGATATCATTATTATCATCTCATCATGATATCATCATCATGATATCATCATCTCATCATGATATCATCATCATCATCATCATCATCATCTCATCATGATATCATAATCATCATCATCATCATCTCATCATGATATCATCATCATCATCATCTCATCATGATATCATCATCATCATCTCATCATGATATCATCATCATCATCTCATCATGATATCATTATCATCATCTCATCATGATATCATCATCATGATATCATCATCTCATCATGATATCATCATCATCATCATCATCATCATCATCATCTCATCATGATATCATAATCATCATCATCATCATCATCTCATCATGATATCATCATCATCATCATCATCATCTCATCATGATATCATTATCATCATCTCATCATGATATCATCATCATCATCTCATCATGATATCATTATCATGATATCATCATCATCATGATATCATCATCATGATATCAATATCATGATATCATCATCATCATGATATCATCATCATGATATCATCATCATGATATCATCATCATCATCATCATCATCATGATATCATCATCATCATCTCATCATGATATCATCATCTCATCATGATATCATCATCATGATATCATCATCATCATGATATCATCATCATGATATCATCATCATGATATCATCATCATCATCATCATCTCATCATGATATCATCATCATGATATCATCATCATCATCATCTCATCATGATATCATCATCATGATATCATCATCATCATCATCATCATCATGATATTATCATCATCATCATCATCTCATCATGATATCATCATCATCATCTCATCATGATATCATCATCTCATCATGATATCATCATCATGATATCATCATCATGATATCATCATCATGATATCATCATCATCATCATCATCATCTCATCATGATATTATCATAATGATATCATCATCATCATCTCATCATGATATCATCATCATGATATCATCATCATCGTCTTCTCATCATGATATCCTCATCATCATCATCTCATCATGATATCATCATCATCATCATCTCATCATGATATCATCATCATCATTATCATCATCATCATCATGATATCATCATCATCATCTCATCATGATATCATCATCATCATCTCATCATGATATCAGTATCATCATCTCATCATGATATCATCATCATGATATCATCATCATGATATCATCATCATCATCATCATCATCATCATCATCTCATCATGATATCATCATCATCATCATCATCTCATCATGATATCATCATCATCTCATCATGATATCATCATCATCATCTCATCATGATATCATTATCATCATCTCATCATGATATCATCATCATGATATCATCATCATCATCATCATCATCTCATCATGATATTATCATCATCATCATCTCATCATGATATCATCATCATCATCATCTCATCATGATATCATCATCATCATCTCATCATGATATCATCATCATGATATCATCATCATCTCATCATGATATCATCATCATGATATCATCATCATCATCATCATCTCATCATGATATTATCATCATCATCATCATCTCATCATGATATCATCATCATCATCTCATCATGATATCATCATCATGATATCATCATCATGATATCATCATCATCTCATCATGATATCATCATCATGATATCATCATCATGATATCATCATCATCATCTCATCATGATATCATCATCATCATTATCATCATCTCATCATGATATCATCATCATCATGATATCATCATCATCATCATCATCATCATCATCATCTCATCATGATATCATCATCTCATCATGATATCATCATCATGATATCATCATCATCATCATCATCATCATCATCATCTCATCATGATATTATCATCATGATATCATCATCATCTCATCATGATATCATCATCATCATCATCATCATCATCATCATCATCATCATCATCATCATCTCATCATGATATCATCATCATCATCTCATCATGATATCATCATCACCATCTCATCATGATATCATTATCATCATCTCATCATTATATCATCATCATGATATCATCATCATCATCATCATCATCATCATCTCATCATGATATCATCATCATCTCATCATGATATCATTATCATCATCTCATCATGATATCATCATCATGATATCATCATCATCATCTCATCATGATATCATCATCACCATCTCATCATGATATCATTATCATCATCTCATCATTATATCACCATCATGATATCATCATCATCATCATCATCATCTTATCATGATATCATCATTATCTCATCATGATATCATCATCATCTCATCATGATATCATCATCATGATATCATCATCATCTCTTCATGATATCATCATCATCTCATCATGATATCATCATCTCATCATGATATTATCATCATGATATCGTCATCATCATCATCATCATCTCATCATGATATTATCATCATCATCATCTCATCATGATATCATCATCATCATCATCTCATCATGATATCATCATCATCATCATCTCATCATGATATCATCATCATCATCTCATCATGATATCATTATTATCATCTCATCATGATATCATCATCATGATATCATCATCTCATCATGATATCATCATCATCATCATCATCATCATCTCATCATGATATCATAATCATCATCATCATCATCTCATCATGATATCATCATCATCATCATCTCATCATGATATCATCATCATCATCTCATCATGATATCATCATCATCATCTCATCATGATATCATTATCATCATCTCATCATGATATCATCATCATGATATCATCATCTCATCATGATATCATCATCATCATCATCATCATCATCATCTCATCATGATATCATAATCATCATCATCATCATCTCATCATGATATCATCATCATCATCATCATCATCATCATCATCATCATCTCATCATGATATCATCATCATCATCTCATCATGATATCATCATCATCATCTCATCATGATATCATTATCATCATCTCATCATGATATCATCATCATCTCATCATGATATCATCACCATCATCATCATCATCTCATCATGATATCATCATCATCATCTCATCATGATATCATCATCATCATCATCTCATCATGATATCATCATCATCTCATCATGATATCATCATCATGATATCATCATCATCATCTCATCATGATATCATCATCATGATATCATCATCCCATCATGCTATCATTATCATCATATCATCATCATATTAACATCATGATATCATCATCATGATATCATCATCATCATCATCATCATCATCATCATCATCATCATCATCATCATCTCATCATCATTATATCATCATCATCATCATCATCATCATCATCATCATCATCATCATCATCAACATCATCTCATCATGATATCATCATCATGATATCATCATCATCATCATCATCATCATCTCATCATGATATCATCATCATGATATCATCATCATCATCATCATCATCATCATCTCATCATGATATCATCATCATCTCATCATGATATCATCATTATCATCTCATCATGATATCATCATCATGATATCATCATCATCTCATCATGATATCATCATCATGATATCATCATCATGATATCATCATCATCATTATCTCATCATGATATTATCATCATGATATCATCATCATCATCTCATCATGATATCATCATCATCATCATCTCATCATGATATTATCATCATCATCACCTCATCATGATATCATCATCATCATCTCATCATGATATCATCATCATCTCATCATGATATCATCATCATCATCTCATCATGATATCATTATAATCATCTCATCATGATATCATCATCATCATCTCATCATGATATCATCATCATCTCATCATGATATCATCATCATCATCATCATCATCATCTCATCATGATATCATCATCAGCATCATCATCATCATCATCATCATCATCATCATGATATCATCATCATCATCATCTCATCATGATATCATCATCATCATCTCATCATGATATCATTATCATCACCTCATCATGATATCATCATCATCTCATCATGATATCATCATCATCTCATCATGATATCATCATCATCATCTCATCATGATATCATTATCATCATCTCATCATGATATCATCATCATCATCTCATCATGATATCATCATCATCTCATCATGATATCATCATCATCATCATCATCTCATCATGATATCATCATCAGCATCATCATCATCATCATCATCATCATCATCATCATCATCTCATCATGATATCATCATCATCATCATCTCATCATGATATCATCATCATCATCTCATCATGATATAATTATCATCATCTCATCATGATATCATCATCATCTCATCATGATATCATCATCATCATCATCATCTCATCATGATATCATCATCAGCATCATCATCATCATCATCATCATCATCTCATCATGATATCATCATCATGATATCATCATGATATCATCATGATATCATCATCATCATCATCTCATCATGATATCATCATCATCATCATCATCATCTCATCATGATATCATCATCATCATCATCATCATCATCATCATCTCATCATGATATCATCATCATGATATCATCATCATCATTATCTCATCATGATATCATCATCATGATATCATCATCATCATCATCATCTCATCATGATATCACCATCATGATATCATCATCATGATATCATCATCATCAACTTCTCATCATGATATCATCATCATGATATCATCATCATCATCATCATCTCATCATGATATCATCCTCATCTCATCATGATATCATCTCCATCATCTTATCATGATATCATCATCATGATATCATCATCATTTCATCATGATATCATCATCATGATATCATCATCATCTCATCATGATATCATCATCATGATATCATCATCATGATATCATCATCATCATCATCATCATCATCATCATCATGATATCATCATCATCATCATCATCATCTCATCATGATATCATCATCATCATCATCTCATCATGATATCATCATCATCATCTCATCATGATATCATCATCATCATCTCATCATGATATCATTATCATCATCTCATCATGATATCATCATCATGATATCATCATCTCATCATGATATCATCATCATCATCATCATCATCATCATCTCATCATGATATCATAATCATCATCATCATCATCTCATCATGATATCATCATCATCATCATCATCATCATCATCATCATCTCATCATGATATCATCATCATCATCTCATCATGATATCATCATCATCATCTCATCATGATATCATTATCATCATCTCATCATGATATCATCATCATCTCATCATGATATCATCACCATCATCATCATCATCTCATCATGATATCATCATCATCATCTCATCATGATATCATCATCATCATCATCTCATCATGATATCATCATCATCTCATCATGATATCATCATCATGATATCATCATCATCATCTCATCATGATATCATCATCATGATATCATCATCCCATCATGCTATCATTATCATCATATCATCATCATATTAACATCATGATATCATCATCATGATATCATCATCATCATCATCATCATCATCATCATCATCATCATCATCATCATCTCATCATCATTATATCATCATCATCATCATCATCATCATCATCATCATCATCATCATCATCATCAACATCATCTCATCATGATATCATCATCATGATATCATCATCATCATCATCATCATCATCTCATCATGATATCATCATCATGATATCATCATCATCATCATCATCATCATCATCATCATCTCATCATGATATCATCATCATCTCATCATGATATCATCATTATCATCTCATCATGATATCATCATCATGATATCATCATCATCTCATCATGATATCATCATCATGATATCATCATCATCATTATCTCATCATGATATTATCATCATGATATCATCATCATCATCTCATCATGATATCATCATCATCATCATCTCATCATGATATTATCATCATCATCACCTCATCATGATATCATCATCATCATCTCATCATGATATCATCATCATCTCATCATGATATCATCATCATCATCTCATCATGATATCATTATAATCATCTCATCATGATATCATCATCATCATCTCATCATGATATCATCATCATCTCATCATGATATCATCATCATCATCATCATCTCATCATGATATCATCATCAGCATCATCATCATCATCATCATCATCATCATCATCTCATCATGATATCATCATCATCATCATCTCATCATGATATCATCATCATCTCATCATGATATCATCACCATCATCATCATCATCTCATCATGATATCATCATCATCATCTCATCATGATATCATCATCATGATATCATCATCATGATATCATCATCATCTCATCATGATATCATCATCATGATATCATCATCATCATCTCATCATGATATCATCATCATCATTATCATCATCTCATCATGATATCATCATCATCATGATATCATCATCATCATCATCATCACCATCATCATCTCATCATGATATCATCATCTCATCATGATATCATCATCATGATATCATCATCATCATCATCATCATCATCATCATCTCATCATGATATTATCATCATGATATCATCATCATCTCATCATGATATCATCATCATCATCATCATCATCATCATCATCATCATCATCATCTCATCATGATATCATCATCATCATCTCATCATGATATCATCATCACCATCTCATCATGATATCATTATCATCATCTCATCATTATATCATCATCATGATATCATCATCATCATCATCATCATCATCTCATCATGATATCATCATCATCTCATCATGATATCATTATCATCATCTCATCATGATATCATCATCATGATATCATCATCATCATCTCATCATGATATCATCATCACCATCTCATCATGATATCATTATCATCATCTCATCATTATATCACCATCATGATATCATCATCATCATCATCTTATCATGATATCATCATTATCTCATCATGATATCATCATCATCTCATCATGATATCATCATCATGATATCATCATCATCTCTTCATGATATCATCATCATCTCATCATGATATCATCATCTCATCATGATATTATCATCATGATATCGTCATCATCATCATCATCATCATCTCATCATGATATTATCATCATCATCATCTCATCATGATATCATCATCATCATCATCTCATCATGATATCATCATCATCATCATCTCATCATGATATCATCATCATCATCTCATCATGATATCATTATTATCATCTCATCATGATATCATCATCATGATATCATCATCTCATCATGATATCATCATCATCATCATCATCATCTCATCATGATATCATAATCATCATCATCATCATCTCATCATGATATCATCATCATCATCATCTCATCATGATATCATCATCATCATCTCATCATGATATCATCATCATCATCTCATCATGATATCATTATCATCATCTCATCATGATATCATCATCATGATATCATCATCTCATCATGATATCATCATCATCATCATCATCATCATCATCTCATCATGATATCATAATCATCATCATCATCATCTCATCATGATATCATCATCATCATCATCATCATCATCATCATCTCATCATGATATCATCATCATCATCTCATCATGATATCATCATCATCATCTCATCATGATATCATTATCATCATCTCATCATGATATCATCATCATCTCATCATGATATCATCACCATCATCATCATCATCTCATCATGATATCATCATCATCATCTCATCATGATATCATCATCATCATCATCTCATCATGATATCATCATCATCTCATCATGATATCATCATCATGATATCATCATCATCATCTCATCATGATATCATCATCATGATATCATCATCCCATCATGCTATCATTATCATCATATCATCATCATATTAACATCATGATATCATCATCATGATATCATCATCATCATCATCATCATCATCATCATCATCATCATCATCATCATCATCTCATCATCATTATATCATCATCATCATCATCATCATCATCATCATCATCATCATCATCAACATCATCTCATCATGATATCATCATCATGATATCATCATCATCATCATCATCATCATCTCATCATGATATCATCATCATGATATCATCATCATCATCATCATCATCATCATCATCTCATCATGATATCATCATCATCTCATCATGATATCATCATTATCATCTCATCATGATATCATCATCATGATATCATCATCATCTCATCATGATATCATCATCATGATATCATCATCATCATTATCTCATCATGATATTATCATCATGATATCATCATCATCATCTCATCATGATATCATCATCATCATCATCTCATCATGATATTATCATCATCATCACCTCATCATGATATCATCATCATCATCTCATCATGATATCATCATCATCTCATCATGATATCATCATCATCATCTCATCATGATATCATTATAATCATCTCATCATGATATCATCATCATCATCTCATCATGATATCATCATCATCTCATCATGATATCATCATCATCATCATCATCTCATCATGATATCATCATCAGCATCATCATCATCATCATCATCATCATCATCTCATCATGATATCATCATCATCATCATCTCATCATGATATCATCATCATCATCTCATCATGATATCATTATCATCACCTCATCATGATATCATCATCATCTCATCATGATATCATCATCATCTCATCATGATATCATCATCATCATCTCATCATGATATCATTATCATCATCTCATCATGATATCATCATCATCATCTCATCATGATATCATCATCATCTCATCATGATATCATCATCATCATCATCATCTCATCATGATATCATCATCAGCATCATCATCATCATCATCATCATCATCATCATCATCATCATCTCATCATGATATCATCATCATCATCATCCTATCATGATATCATCATCATCATCTCATCATGATATAATTATCATCATCTCATCATGATATCATCATCATCTCATCATGATATCATCATCATCATCATCATCTCATCATGATATCATCATCAGCATCATCATCATCATCATCATCATCATCTCATCATGATATCATCATCATGATATCATCATGATATCATCATGATATCATCATCATCATCATCTCATCATGATATCATCATCATCATCATCATCATCTCATCATGATATCATCATCATCATCATCATCATCATCATCATCATCTCATCATGATATCATCATCATGATATCATCATCATCATTATCTCATCATGATATCATCATCATGATATCATCATCATCATCATCATCTCATCATGATATCACCATCATGATATCATCATCATGATATCATCATCATCAACTTCTCATCATGATATCATCATCATGATATCATCATCATCATCATCATCTCATCATGATATCATCCTCATCTCATCATGATATCATCTCCATCATCTTATCATGATATCATCATCATGATATCATCATCATTTCATCATGATATCATCATCATGATATCATCATCATCTCATCATGATATCATCATCATGATATCATCATCATGATATCATCATCATCATCATCATCATCATCATCATCATCATGATATCATCATCATCATCTCATCATGATATCATCATCATCATCATCTCATCATGATATCAGTATCATCATCTCATCATGATATCATCATCATCATCATCTCATCATGATATCATCATCATCATCATCATCATCATCTCATCATGATATCATCATCATGATATCATCATCATCATCATCATTATCTCATCATGATATCATCATCATGATATCATCATCATGATATCATCATCATCATCATCATCATCATCATCTCATCATGATATCATCATCATGATATCATCATCATGATATCATCATCATCATCATCTCATCATGATATCATCATCATGATATCATCATCATGATATCATCATCATCATCATCATCATTATCTCATCATGATATCATCCTCATCTCATCATGATATCATCTTCATCATCTCATCATGATATCATCATCATGATATCATCATCATCATCTCATCATGGTATCATCATCATGATATCATCATCATCATCATCTCATCATGATATCATCATCATCATCATCATCATCTCATCATGATATCATCATCATGATATCATCATCATGATATCATCATCATGATATCATTATCATCATCTCATCATGATATCATCATCATCTCATCATGATATCATCATCATCATCATCATCTCATCATGATATCATCATCAGCATCATCATCATCATCATCATCATCTCATCATGATATCATCATCATGATATCATCATTATCTCATCATGATATCATCATGATATCATCATCATCATCATCTCATCATGATATCATCATCATCATCATCATCATCATCATCTCATCATGATATCATCATCATCATCATCATCATCATCTCATCATGATATCATCATCATGATATCATCATCATCATTATCTCATCATGATATCATCATCATGATATCATCATCATCATCATCATCTCATCATGATATCACCATCATGATATCATCATCATGATATCATCATCATCAACTTCTCATCATGATATCATCATCATGATATCATCATCATGATATCATCATCATCATCATCATCATCATCATCATCATCATCATCTCATCATGATATCATCCTCATCTCATCATGATATCATCTCCATCATCTTATCATGATATCATCATCATCCCATCATGATATCATCATCATGATATCATCATCATCTCATCATGATATCATCATCATGATATCATCATCATGATATCATCATCATCATCATCATCATCATCATGATATCATCATCATCATCTCATCATGATATCATCATCATCATCATCTCATCATGATATCAGTATCATCATCTCATCATGATATCATCATCATCATCATCTCATCATGATATCATCATCATCATCATCATCATCATCTCATCATGATATCATCATCATGATATCATCATCATGATATCATAATCATCATCATCATTATCTCATCATGATATCATCATCATGATATCATCATCATGATATCATCATCATCATCATCATCATCATCTCATCATGATATCATCATCATGATATCATCATCATGATATCATCATCATCATCATCTCATCATGATATCATCATCATGATATCATCATCATGATATCATCATCATCATCATCATCATCATTATCTCATCATGATATCATCCTCATCTCATCATGATATCATCTTCATCATCTCATCATGATATCATCATCATGATATCATCATCATCATCTCATCATGGTATCATCATCATGATATCATCATCATCATCATCTCATCATGATATCATCATCATCATCATCATCATCATCTCATCATGATATCATCATCATGATATCATCATCATGATATCATCATCATGATATCATCATCATCATCATCATCATCATGATATCATCATCATCATCTCATCATGATATCATCATCATCATCTCATCATGATATCAGTATCATCATCTCATCATGATATCATCATCATGATATCATCATCATCATCATCATCATCATCATCATCTCATCATGATATCTTCATCATCATCTCATCATGATATCATCATCATCATCATCATCATCATCTCATCATCATCATCATCATCATCTCATCATGATATCATCATCATCTCATCATGATATCATTATCATCATCTCATCATGATATCATCATCATGATATCATCATGATATCATCATCATCATCATCATCATCTCATCATGATATTATCATCATCATCATCTCATCATGATATCATCATAATCATCTCATCATGATATCATCATCATGATATCATCATCATCTCATCATTATATCATCATCATGATATCATCATCATCATCTCATCATGATATCATCATCATCATCTCATCATGATATCATTATCATCACCTCATCATGATATCATCGTCATCATCTCATCATGATATCATCATCATCTCATCATGATATCATCATCATCATCTCATCATGATATCATTATCATCATCTCATCATGATATCATCATCATCATCTCATCATGATATCATCATCATCTCATCATGATATCATCATCATCATCATCACCATCATCATCATCTCATCATGATATCATCATCAGCATCATCATCATCATCATCATCATCATCATCATCATCATCATCATCTCATCATGATATCATCATCATCATCATCATCTCATCATGATATCATCATCATCATCATCTCATCATGATATCATCATCATCTCATCATGATATCATCATCATCATCATCATCATCATCATCATCATCATCATCATCATCTCATCATGATATCATCATCAGCATCATCATCATCATCATCATCATCATCATCATCATCTTCATCATCTCATCATGATATCATCATCATAATCATCTCATCATGATATCATCATCATGATATCATCATCATGATATCATCATCATCTCATCATGATATCATCCTCATCTCATCATGATATCATCTCCATCATCTTATCATGATATCATCATCATGATATCATCATCATCTCATCATGATATCATCCTCATGATATCATCATCATCTCATCATGATATCATCATCATCATCATCTCATCATGATATCATCATCATGATATCATCATCATGATATCATCATCATCATCATCATCATCATCATCATCATCATCATCATCATCATCATCATGATATCATCATCATCATCTCATCATGATATCATCATCATCATCATCTCATCATGATATCAGTATCATCATCTCATCATGATATCATCATCATCATCATCTCATCATCATCTCATCATGATATCATCATCATCATCATCATCATCATCATCATCATCATCTCATCATGATATCATCATCATCATCATCATCATCATCATCATCATCATCATCTCATCATGATATCATCATCATCATCATCTCATCATGATATCATCATCATCATCATCTCATCATGATATCATCATCATCTCATCATGATATCATCATCATCATCATCATCATCATCATCATCTCATCATGATATCATCATCAGCATCATCATCATCATCATCATCATCATCATCATCATCATCTTCATCATCTCATCATGATATCATCATCATAATCATCTCATCATGATATCATCATCATGATATCATCATCATCTCATCATGATATCATCCTCATCTCATCATGATATCATCTCCATCATCTTATCATGATATCATCATCATGATATCATCATCATCTCATCATGATATCATCATCATGATATCATCATCATCTCATCATGATATCATCATCATCATCATCATCTCATCATGATATCATCATCATGATATCATCATCATGATATCATCATCATCATCATCATCATCATCATCATTATGATATCATCATCATCATCTCATCATGATATCAGTATCATCATCTCATCATGATATCATCATCATCTCATCATGATATCATCATCATCATCATCATCATCATCATCATCTCATCATGATATCATCATCATGATATCATCATCATGATATCATCATCATCATCATTATCTCATCATGATATCATCATCATGATATCATCATCATCATCATCATCTCATCATGATATCATCATCATGATATCATCATCATCTCATCATGATATCATCATCATGATATCATCATCATCATCATCATCATCTCATCATGATATCATCATCATGATATCATCATCATCATCATCATCTCATCATGATATCATCATCATGATATCATCATCATGATATCATCATCATCATCATCATCATCATCATGATATCATCATCATCATCTCATCATGATATCATCATCATCATCATCTCATCATGATATCATCATCATCATCATCTCATCATGATATCATCATCATCTCATCATGATATCATCATCATCATCATCATCTCATCATGATATCATCATCAGCATCATTATCATCATCATCATCATCATCTCATCATGATATCATCATCATCATCATCATCATCTCATCATGATATCATCATCATCATCATCATCTCATCATGATATCATCATCATCTCATCATGATATCATCATCATCATCATCATCATCATCATCATCATCTCATCATGATATCATCATCAGCATCATCATCATCATCATCATCATCATCATCATCATCATCATCATCATCATCTTCATCATCTCATCATGATATCATCATCATAATCATCTCATCATGATATCATCATCATGATATCATCATCATCTCATCATGATATCATCCTCATCTCATCATGATATCATCTCCATCATCTTATCATCATATCATCATCATGATATCATCATCATCTCATCATGATATCATCATCATGATATCATCATCATCTCATCATGATATCATCATCATCATCATCATCTCATCATGATATCATCATCATGATATCATCATCATGATATCATCATCATCATCATCATCATCATCATCATCATGATATCATCATCATCATCCCATCATGATATCATCATCATCATCTCATCATGATATCAGTATCATCATCTCATCATGATATCATCATCATCATCATCTCATCATGATATCATCATCATCATCATCATCATCATCTCATCATGATATCATCATCATGATATCATCATCATGATATCATCATCATCATCATTATCTCATCGTGATATCATCATCATGATATCATCATCATGATATCATCATCATCATCATCATCATCTCATCATGATATCATCATCATGATATCATCATCATGATATCATCATCATCATCATCTCATCATGATATCATCATCATGATATCATCATCATGATATCATCATCATCATCATCATCATTATCTCATCATGATATCATCCTCATCTCATCATGATATCATCTTCATCATCTCATCATGATATCATCATCATGATATCATCATCATCATCTCATCATGGTATCATCATCATGATATCATCATCATCATCATCTCATCATGATATCATCATCATCATCATCATCATCATCTCATCATGATATCATCATCATGATATCATCATCATGATATCATCATCATGATATCATCATCATCATCATCATCATCATCATCATCATCATCATGATATCATCATCATCATCTCATCATGATATCATCATCATCATCTCATCATGATATCAGTATCATCATCTCATCATGATATCATCATCATGATATCATCATCATGATATCATCATCATCATCATCATCATCATCATCATCATCATCATCATCATCTCATCATGATATCTTCATCATCATCTCATCATGATATCATCATCATCATCATCATCATCATCATCATCTCATCATCATCATCATCATCATCATCATCATCATCTCATCATGATATCATCATCATCTCATCATGATATCATTATCATCATCTCATCATGATATCATCATCATGATATCATCATGATATCATCATCATCATCATCATCTCATCATGATATTATCATCATCATCATCTCATCATGATATCATCATAATCATCTCATCATGATATCATCATCATGATATCATCATCATCTCATCATTATATCATCATCATGATATCATCATCATCATCTCATCATGATATCATCATCATCATCTCATCATGATATCATTATCATCACCTCATCATGATATCATCAACATCATCTCATCATGATATCATCATCATCTCATCATGATATCATCATCATCATCTCATCATGATATCATTATCATCATCTCATCATGATATCATCATCATCATCTCATCATGATATCATCATCATCTCATCATGATATCATCATCATCATCATCATCATCATCATCATCTCATCATGATATCATCATCAGCATCATCATCATCATCATCATCATCATCATCATCATCATCATCATCATCATCATCTCATCATGATATCATCATCATCATCATCTCATCATGATATCATCATCATCTCATCATGATATCATCATCATCATCATCATCATCATCATCATCTCATCATGATATCATCATCAGCATCATCATCATCATCATCATCATCATCTTCATCATCTCATCATGATATCATCATCATAATCATCTCATCATGATATCATCATCATGATATCATCATCATCTCATCATTATATCATCATCATGATATCATCATCATCATCTCATCATGATATCATCATCATCATCTCATCATGATATCATCATCATCATCTCATCAAGATATCATTATCATCACCTCATCATGATATCATCATCATCATCTCATCATGATATCATCATCATCTCATCATGATATCATTATAATCATCTCATCATGATATCATCATCATCATCTCATCATGATATCATCATCATCTCATCATGATATCATCATCATCATCATCATCATCATCATCATCTCATCATGATATCATCATCAGCATCATCATCATCATCATCATCATCTCATCATGATATCATCATCATCATCATCTCATCATGATATCATCATCATCATCTCATCATGATATCATTATCATCACCTCATCATGATATCATCATCATCATCTCATCATGATATCATCATCATCTCATCATGATATCATCATCATCATCTCATCATGATATCATTATCATCATCTCATCATGATATCATCATCATCATCTCATCATGATATCATCATCATCTCATCATGATATCATCATCATCATCATCATCTCATCATGATATCATCATCAGCATCATCATCATCATCATCATCATCATCATCATCATCATCATCATCATCTCATCATGATATCATCATCATCATCATCTCATCATGATATCATCATCATCATCTCATCATGATATCATTATCATCATCTCATCATGATATCATCATCATCTCATCATGATATCATCATCATCATCATCATCTTATCATGATATCATCATCAGCATCATCATCATCATCATCATCATCATCATCTCATCATGATATCATCATCATGATATCATCATTATCTCATCATGATATCATCATGATATCATCATCATCATCATCTCATCATGATATCATCATCATCATCATCATCATCATCTCATCATGATATCATCATCATCATCATCATCATCATCTCATCATGATATCATCATCATCATTATCTCATCATCATTATCTCATCATCATTATCTCATCATGATATCATCATCATGATATCATCATCATCATCTCATCATGATATCACCATCATGATATCATCATCATGATATCATCATCATCAACTTCTCATCATGATATCATCATCATGATATCATCATCATGATATCATCATCATCATCATCATCATCATCATCATCTCATCATGATATCATCCTCATCTCATCATGATATCATCTCCATCATCTTATCATGATATCATCATCATCATCTCATCATGATATCAGTATCATCATCTCATCATGATATCATCATCATCATCTCATCATGATATCATCATCATCATCATCATCATCATCATCATCATCTCATCATGATATCATCATCATGATATCATCATCATGATATCATCATCATCATCATTATCTCATCATGATATCATCATCATGATATCATCATCATGATATCATCATCATGATATCATCATCATCATCATCATCTCATCATGATATCATCATCATGATATCATCATCATCTCATCATGATATCATCATCATGATATCATCATCATCATCATCATCATCATCATCTCATCATGATATCATCATCAGCATCATCATCATCATCATCATCATCATCTTCATCATCTCATCATGATATCATCATCATAATCATCTCATCATGATATCATCATCATGATATCATCATCATCTCATCATTATATCATCATCATGATATCATCATTATCATCTCATCATGATATCATCATCATCATCTCATCATGATATCATCATCATCATCTCATCATGATATCATTATCATCACCTCATCATGATATCATCATCATCATCTCATCATGATATCATCATCATCTCATCATGATATCATTATAATCATCTCATCATGATATCATCATCATCATCTCATCATGATATCATCATCATCTCATCATGATATCATCATCATCATCATCATCATCATCATCTCATCATGATATCATCATCAGCATCATCATCATCATCATCATCATCATCATCTCATCATGATATCATCATCATCATCATCTCATCATGATATCATCATCATCATCTCATCATGATATCATTATCATCACCTCATCATGATATCATCATCATCATCTCATCATGATATCATCATCATCTCATCATGAACTCATCATCATCATCTCATCATGATATCATTATCATCATCTCATCATGATATCATCATCATCATCTCATCATGATATCATCATCATCTCATCATGATATCATCATCATCATCATCATCTCATCATGATATCATCATCAGCATCATCATCATCATCATCATCATCATCATCATCATCATCTCATCATGATATCATCATCATCATCATCTCATCATGATATCATCATCATCATCTCATCATGATATCATTATCATCATCTCATCATGATATCATCATCATCTCATCATGATATCATCATCATCATCATCATCTTATCATGATATCATCATCAGCATCATCATCATCATCATCATCTCATCATGATATCATCATCATGATATCATCATTATCTCATCATGATATCATCATGATATCATCATCATCATCATCTCATCATGATATCATCATCATCATCATCATCATCATCTCATCATGATATCATCATCATCATCATCATCATCATCATCTCATCATGATATCATCATCATCATTATCTCATCATCATTATCTCATCATCATTATCTCATCATGATATCATCATCATGATATCATCATCATCATCATCTCATCATGATATCACCATCATGATATCATCATCATGATATCATCATCATCAACTTCTCATCATGATATCATCATCATGATATCATCATCATGATATCATCATCATCATCATCATCATCATCTCATCATGATATCATCCTCATCTCATCATGATATCATCTCCATCATCTTATCATGATATCATCATCATCATCTCATCATGATATCAGTATCATCATCTCATCATGATATCATCATCATCATCTCATCATGATATCATCATCATCATCATCATCATCATCATCATCATCTCATCATGATATCATCATCATGATATCATCATCATGATATCATCATCATCATCATTATCTCATCATGATATCATCATCATGATATCATCATCATGATATCATCATCATCATCATCATCTCATCATGATATCATCATCATGATATCATCATCATCTCATCATGATATCATCATCATGATATCATCTCATCATGATATCATCATCATCATCATCATCTCATCATGATATCATCATCATGATATCATCATCATGATATCATCATCATCATCATCATCATCATCATGATATCATCATCATCATCTCATCATGATATCATCATCATCATCATCTCATCATGATATCATCATCATCATCATCTCATCATGATATCATCATCATCTCATCATGATATCATCATCATCATCATCATCATCTCATCATGATATCATCATCAGCATCATTATCATCATCATCATCATCATCATCATCATCTCATCATGATATCATCATCATCATCATCTCATCATGATATCATCATCATCATCATCTCATCATGATATCATCATCATCTCATCATGATATCATCATCATCATCATCATCATCATCATCTCATCATGATATCATCATCATGATATCATCATCATCATTATCTCATCATCATTATCTCATCATGATATCATCATCATGATATCATCATCATCATCTCATCATGATATCGCCATCATGATATCATCATCATGATATCATCATCATCAACTTCTCATCATGATATCATCATCATGATATCATCATCATGATATCATCATCATCATCATCATCATCATCATCTCATCATGATATCATCCTCATCTCATCATGATATCATCTCCATCATCTTATCATGATATCATCATCATGATATCATCATCATCTCATCATGATATCATCATCATGATATCATCATCATCTCATCATGATATCATCATCATCATCATCATCATCTCATCATGATATCATCATCATGATATCATCATCATCATCATCATCATCATCATCATCATCATCATGATATCATCATCATCATCTCATCATGATATCATCATCATCATCTCATCATGATATCAGTATCATCATCTCATCATGATATCATCATCATCATCATCTCATCATGATATCATCATCATCATCATCATCATCTCATCATGATATCATCATCATGATATCATCATCATCATCATTATCTCATCATGATATCATCATCATCTCATCATGATATCATTATCATCATCTCATCATGATATCATCATCATGATATCATCATCATCATCTCATCATGATATCATCATCACCATCTCATCATGATATCATTATCATCATCTCATCATTATATCACCATCATGATATCATCATCATCATCATCATCATCATCATCTTATCATGATATCATCATTATCTCATCATGATATCATCATCATCTCATCATGATATCATCATCATGATATCATCATCATCTCTTCATGATATCATCATCATCTCATCATGATATCATCATCTCATCATGATATTATCATCATGATATCGTCATCATCATCATCATCATCTCATCATGATATTATCATCATCATCATCTCATCATGATATCATCATCATCATCATCTCATCATGATATCATCATCATCATCATCTCATCATGATATCATCATCATCATCTCATCATGATATCATTATTATCATCTCATCATGATATCATCATCATGATATCATCATCTCATCATGATATCATCATCATCATCATCATCATCTCATCATGATATCATAATCATCATCATCATCATCTCATCATGATATCATCATCATCATCATCATCTCATCATGATATCATCATCATCATCTCATCATGATATCATCATCATCATCTCATCATGATATCATTATCATCATCTCATCATGATATCATCATCATGATATCATCATCTCATCATGATATCATCATCATCATCATCATCATCATCATCTCATCATGATATCATAATCATCATCATCATCATCTCATCATGATATCATCATCATCATCATCATCATCATCATCATCTCATCATGATATCATCATCATCATCTCATCATGATATCATCATCATCATCTCATCATGATATCATTATCATCATCTCATCATGATATCATCATCATCTCATCATGATATCATCACCATCATCATCATCATCTCATCATGATATCATCATCATCATCTCATCATGATATCATCATCATCATCATCTCATCATGATATCATCATCATCTCATCATGATATCATCATCATGATATCATCATCATCATCTCATCATGATATCATCATCATGATATCATCATCCCATCATGCTATCATTATCATCATATCATCATCATATTAACATCATGATATCATCATCATGATATCATCATCATCATCATCATCATCATCATCATCATCATCATCATCATCATCTCATCATCATTATATCATCATCATCATCATCATCATCATCATCATCATCATCATCATCATCATCATCATCATCAACATCATCTCATCATGATATCATCATCATGATATCATCATCATCATCATCATCATCATCTCATCATGATATCATCATCATGATATCATCATCATCATCATCATCATCATCATCATCATCTCATCATGATATCATCATCATCTCATCATGATATCATCATTATCATCTCATCATGATATCATCATCATGATATCATCATCATCTCATCATGATATCATCATCATGATATCATCATCATCATTATCTCATCATGATATTATCATCATGATATCATCATCATCATCTCATCATGATATCATCATCATCATCATCTCATCATGATATTATCATCATCATCACCTCATCATGATATCATCATCATCATCTCATCATGATATCATCATCATCTCATCATGATATCATCATCATCATCTCATCATGATATCATTATAATCATCTCATCATGATATCATCATCATCATCTCATCATGATATCATCATCATCTCATCATGATATCATCATCATCATCATCATCATCATCTCATCATGATATCATCATCAGCATCATCATCATCATCATCATCATCATCATCATCTCATCATGATATCATCATCATCATCATCTCATCATGATATCATCATCATCATCTCATCATGATATCATTATCATCACCTCATCATGATATCATCATCATCTCATCATGATATCATCATCAGCATCATCATCATCATCATCATCATCATCTCATCATGATATCATCATCATGATATCATCATGATATCATCATGATATCATCATCATCATCATCTCATCATGATATCATCATCATCATCATCATCATCTCATCATGATATCATCATCATCATCATCATCATCATCATCTCATCATGATATCATCATCATGATATCATCATCATCATTATCTCATCATGATATCATCATCATGATATCATCATCATCATCATCATCTCATCATGATATCACCATCATGATATCATCATCATGATATCATCATCATCAACTTCTCATCATGATATCATCATCATGATATCATCATCATCATCATCATCTCATCATGATATCATCCTCATCTCATCATGATATCATCTCCATCATCTTATCATGATATCATCATCATGATATCATCATCATTTCATCATGATATCATCATCATGATATCATCATCATCTCATCATGATATCATCATCATGATATCATCATCATGATATCATCATCATCATCATCATCATCATCATCATCATGATATCATCATCATCATCTCATCATGATATCATCATCATCATCATCTCATCATGATATCAGTATCATCATCTCATCATGATATCATCATCATCATCATCTCATCATGATATCATCATCATCATCATCATCATCATCTCATCATGATATCATCATCATGATATCATCATCATCATCATCATTATCTCATCATGATATCATCATCATGATATCATCATCATGATATCATCATCATCATCATCATCATCATCTCATCATGATATCATCATCATGATATCATCATCATGATATCATCATCATCATCATCATCTCATCATGATATCATCATCATGATATCATCATCATGATATCATCATCATGATATCATCATCATCATCATCATCATTATCTCATCATGATATCATCCTCATCTCATCATGATATCATCTTCATCATCTCATCATGATATCATCATCATGATATCATCATCATCATCTCATCATGGTATCATCATCATGATATCATCATCATCATCATCTCATCATGATATCATCATCATCATCATCATCATCTCATCATGATATCATCATCATGATATCATCATCATGATATCATCATCATGATATCATTATCATCATCTCATCATGATATCATCATCATCTCATCATGATATCATCATCATCATCATCATCTCATCATGATATCATCATCAGCATCATCATCATCATCATCATCATCTCATCATGATATCATCATCATGATATCATCATTATCTCATCATGATATCATCATGATATCATCATCATCATCATCTCATCATGATATCATCATCATCATCATCATCATCATCTCATCATGATATCATCATCATCATCATCATCATCTCATCATGATATCATCATCATGATATCATCATCATCATTATCTCATCATGATATCATCATCATGATATCATCATCATCATCATCTCATCATGATATCACCATCATGATATCATCATCATGATATCATCATCATCAACTTCTCATCATGATATCATCATCATGATATCATCATCATGATATCATCATCATCATCATCATCATCATCATCATCATCATCTCATCATGATATCATCCTCATCTCATCATGATATCATCTCCATCATCTTATCATGATATCATCATCATCCCATCATGATATCATCATCATGATATCATCATCATCTCATCATGATATCATCATCATGATATCATCATCATGATATCATCATCATGATATCATCATCATCATCATCATCATCATCATCATGATATCATCATCATCATCTCATCATGATATCATCATCATCATCATCTCATCATGATATCAGTATCATCATCTCATCATGATATCATCATCATCATCATCTCATCATGATATCATCATCATCATCATCATCATCATCATCTCATCATGATATCATCATCATGATATCATCATCATGATATCATAATCATCATCATCATTATCTCATCATGATATCATCATCATGATATCATCATCATGATATCATCATCATCATCATCATCATCTCATCATGATATCATCATCATGATATCATCATCATGATATCATCATCATCATCATCATCTCATCATGATATCATCATCATGATATCATCATCATGATATCATCATCATCATCATCATCATTATCTCATCATGATATCATCCTCATCTCATCATGATATCATCTTCATCATCTCATCATGATATCATCATCATGATATCATCATCATCATCTCATCATGGTATCATCATCATGATATCATCATCATCATCATCTCATCATGATATCATCATCATCATCATCATCATCATCTCATCATGATATCATCATCATGATATCATCATCATGATATCATCATCATGATATCATCATCATCATCATCATCATCATCATGATATCATCATCATCATCTCATCATGATATCATCATCATCATCTCATCATGATATCAGTATCATCATCTCATCATGATATCATCATCATGATATCATCATCATCATCATCATCATCATCATCATCATCATCTCATCATGATATCTTCATCATCATCTCATCATGATATCATCATCATCATCATCATCATCATCATCATCATCTCATCATCATCATCATCATCATCTCATCATGATATCATCATCATCTCATCATGATATCATTATCATCATCTCATCATGATATCATCATCATGATATCATCATGATATCATCATCATCATCATCATCATCTCATCATGATATTATCATCATCATCATCTCATCATGATATCATCATAATCATCTCATCATGATATCATCATCATGATATCATCATCATCTCATCATTATATCATCATCATGATATCATCATCATCATCTCATCATGATATCATCATCATCATCTCATCATGATATCATTATCATCACCTCATCATGATATCATCGTCATCATCTCATCATGATATCATCATCATCTCATCATGATATCATCATCATCATCTCATCATGATATCATTATCATCATCTCATCATGATATCATCATCATCATCTCATCATGATATCATCATCATCTCATCATGATATCATCATCATCATCATCATCATCATCATCATCATCTCATCATGATATCATCATCAGCATCATCATCATCATCATCATCATCATCATCATCATCATCATCATCTCATCATGATATCATCATCATCATCATCATCATCTCATCATGATATCATCATCATCATCATCATCATCATCATCATCATCATCATCTCATCATGATATCATCATCAGCATCATCATCATCATCATCATCATCATCATCATCTTCATCATCTCATCATGATATCATCATCATAATCATCTCATCATGATATCATCATCATGATATCATCATCATGATATCATCATCATCTCATCATGATATCATCCTCATCTCATCATGATATCATCTCCATCATCTTATCATGATATCATCATCATGATATCATCATCATCTCATCATGATATCATCCTCATGATATCATCATCATCTCATCATGATATCATCATCATCATCATCTCATCATGATATCATCATCATGATATCATCATCATGATATCATCATCATCATCATCATCATCATCATCATCATCATCATGATATCATCATCATCATCTCATCATGATATCATCATCATCATCATCTCATCATGATATCAGTATCATCATCTCATCATGATATCATCATCATCATCATCTCATCATCATCTCATCATGATATCATCATCATCATCATCATCATCATCTCATCATGATATCATCATCATCATCATCATCATCATCATCATTATCATCATCATCATCATCATCTCATCATGATATCATCATCATCATCATCTCATCATGATATCATCATCATCATCATCTCATCATGATATCATCATCATCTCATCATGATATCATCATCATCATCATCATCATCATCTCATCATGATATCATCATCAGCATCATCATCATCATCATCATCATCATCATCATCATCATCTTCATCATCTCATCATGATATCATCATCATAATCATCTCATCATGATATCATCATCATGATATCATCATCATCTCATCATGATATCATCCTCATCTCATCATGATATCATCTCCATCATCTTATCATGATATCATCATCATGATATCATCATCATCTCATCATGATATCATCATCATGATATCATCATCATCTCATCATGATATCATCATCATCATCATCATCTCATCATGATATCATCATCATGATATCATCATCATGATATCATCATCATCATCATCATCATCATCATCATTATGATATCATCATCATCATCTCATCATGATATCAGTATCATCATCTCATCATGATATCATCATCATCTCATCATGATATCATCATCATCATCATCATCATCATCATCATCTCATCATGATATCATCATCATGATATCATCATCATGATATCATCATCATCATCATTATCTCATCATGATATCATCATCATGATATCATCATCATGATATCATCATCATCATCATCATCTCATCATGATATCATCATCATGATATCATCATCATCTCATCATGATATCATCATCATGATATCATCATCATCATCATCATCTCATCATGATATCATCATCATGATATCATCATCATCATCATCATCTCATCATGATATCATCATCATGATATCATCATCATGATATCATCATCATCATCATCATCATCTCATCATGATATCATCATCATCATCATCTCATCATGATATCATCATCATCATCATCTCATCATGATATCATCATCATCTCATCATGATATCATCATCATCATCATCATCTCATCATGATATCATCATCAGCATCATTATCATCATCATCATCATCATCTCATCATGATATCATCATCATCATCATCATCATCTCATCATGATATCATCATCATCATCATCATCATCATCTCATCATGATATCATCATCATCTCATCATGATATCATCATCATCATCATCATCATCATCATCATCTCATCATGATATCATCATCAGCATCATCATCATCATCATCATCATCATCATCATCATCATCATCATCATCATCATCATCATCATCTTCATCATCTCATCATGATATCATCATCATAATCATCTCATCATGATATCATCATCATGATATCATCATCATCTCATCATGATATCATCCTCATCTCATCATGATATCATCTCCATCATCTTATCATCATATCATCATCATGATATCATCATCATCTCATCATGATATCATCATCATGATATCATCATCATCTCATCATGATATCATCATCATCATCATCATCTCATCATGATATCATCATCATGATATCATCATCATGATATCATCATCATGATATCATCATCATCATCATCATCATCATCATCATCATGATATCATCATCATCATCCCATCATGATATCATCATCATCATCTCATCATGATATCAGTATCATCATCTCATCATGATATCATCATCATCATCATCTCATCATGATATCATCATCATCATCATCATCATCATCTCATCATGATATCATCATCATGATATCATCATCATGATATCATCATCATCATCATTATCTCATCGTGATATCATCATCATGATATCATCATCATGATATCATCATCATCATCATCATCATCATCTCATCATGATATCATCATCATCATCATCATCATCATCATCATTATCATCATCATCATCATCATCTCATCATGATATCATCATCATCATCATCTCATCATGATATCATCATCATCATCATCTCATCATGATATCATCATCATCTCATCATGATATCATCATCATCATCATCATCATCATCATCTCATCATGATATCATCATCAGCATCATCATCATCATCATCATCATCATCATCATCTTCATCATCTCATCATGATATCATCATCATAATCATCTCATCATGATATCATCATCATGATATCATCATCATCTCATCATGATATCATCCTCATCTCATCATGATATCATCTCCATCATCTTATCATGATATCATCATCATGATATCATCATCATCTCATCATGATATCATCATCATGATATCATCATCATCTCATCATGATATCATCATCATCATCATCATCTCATCATGATATCATCATCATGATATCATCATCATGATATCATCATCATCATCATCATCATCATCATCATTATGATATCATCATCATCATCTCATCATGATATCAGTATCATCATCTCATCATGATATCATCATCATCTCATCATGATATCATCATCATCATCATCATCATCATCATCATCTCATCATGATATCATCATCATGATATCATCATCATGATATCATCATCATCATCATTATCTCATCATGATATCATCATCATGATATCATCATCATGATATCATCATCATCATCATCATCTCATCATGATATCATCATCATGATATCATCATCATCTCATCATGATATCATCATCATGATATCATCATCATCATCATCATCTCATCATGATATCATCATCATGATATCATCATCATCATCATCATCTCATCATGATATCATCATCATGATATCATCATCATGATATCATCATCATCATCATCATCTCATCATGATATCATCATCATCATCATCTCATCATGATATCATCATCATCTCATCATGATATCATCATCATCATCATCATCTCATCATGATATCATCATCAGCATCATTATCATCATCATCATCATCATCTCATCATGATATCATCATCATCATCATCATCATCTCATCATGATATCATCATCATCATCATCATCATCATCTCATCATGATATCATCATCATCTCATCATGATATCATCATCATCATCATCATCATCATCATCATCATCTCATCATGATATCATCATCAGCATCATCATCATCATCATCATCATCATCATCATCATCATCATCATCATCATCATCATCATCTTCATCATCTCATCATGATATCATCATCATAATCATCTCATCATGATATCATCATCATGATATCATCATCATCTCATCATGATATCATCCTCATCTCATCATGATATCATCTCCATCATCTTATCATCATATCATCATCATGATATCATCATCATCTCATCATGATATCATCATCATGATATCATCATCATCTCATCATGATATCATCATCATCATCATCATCTCATCATGATATCATCATCATGATATCATCATCATGATATCATCATCATGATATCATCATCATCATCATCATCATCATCATCATCATGATATCATCATCATCATCTCATCATGATATCAGTATCATCATCTCATCATGATATCATCATCATCATCATCTCATCATGATATCATCATCATCATCATCATCATCATCTCATCATGATATCATCATCATGATATCATCATCATGATATCATCATCATCATCATTATCTCATCGTGATATCATCATCATGATATCATCATCATGATATCATCATCATCATCATCATCATCATCTCATCATGATATCATCATCATGATATCATCATCATGATATCATCATCATCATCATCTCATCATGATATCATCATCATGATATCATCATCATGATATCATCATCATCATCATCATCATTATCTCATCATGATATCATCCTCATCTCATCATGATATCATCTTCATCATCTCATCATGATATCATCATCATGATATCATCATCATCATCTCATCATGGTATCATCATCATGATATCATCATCATCATCATCTCATCATGATATCATCATCATCATCATCATCATCATCATCATCTCATCATGATATCATCATCATGATATCATCATCATGATATCATCATCATGATATCATCATCATCATCATCATCATCATCATCATCATCATCATGATATCATCATCATCATCTCATCATGATATCATCATCATCATCTCATCATGATATCAGTATCATCATCTCATCATGATATCATCATCATGATATCATCATCATGATATCATCATCATGATATCATCATCATCATCATCATCATCATCATCATCATCATCATCATCATCATCTCATCATGATATCTTCATCATCATCTCATCATGATATCATCATCATCATCATCATCATCATCATCATCTCATCATCATCATCATCATCATCATCATCATCATCATCTCATCATGATATCATCATCATCTCATCATGATATCATTATCATCATCTCATCATGATATCATCATCATGATATCATCATGATATCATCATCATCATCATCATCTCATCATGATATTATCATCATCATCATCTCATCATGATATCATCATAATCATCTCATCATGATATCATCATCATGATATCATCATCATCTCATCATTATATCATCATCATGATATCATCATCATCATCTCATCATGATATCATCATCATCATCTCATCATGATATCATTATCATCACCTCATCATGATATCATCAACATCATCTCATCATGATATCATCATCATCTCATCATGATATCATCATCATCATCTCATCATGATATCATTATCATCATCTCATCATGATATCATCATCATCATCTCATCATGATATCATCATCATCTCATCATGATATCATCATCATCATCATCATCATCATCATCTCATCATGATATCATCATCAGCATCATCATCATCATCATCATCATCATCATCATCATCATCATCATCATCATCATCTCATCATGATATCATCATCATCATCATCTCATCATGATATCATCATCATCTCATCATGATATCATCATCATCATCATCATCATCATCATCATCTCATCATGATATCATCATCAGCATCATCATCATCATCATCATCATCATCATCATCTTCATCATCTCATCATGATATCATCATCATAATCATCTCATCATGATATCATCATCATGATATCATCATCATCTCATCATTATATCATCATCATGATATCATCATCATCATCTCATCATGATATCATCATCATCATCTCATCATGATATCATCATCATCATCTCATCAAGATATCATTATCATCACCTCATCATGATATCATCATCATCATCTCATCATGATATCATCATCATCTCATCATGATATCATTATAATCATCTCATCATGATATCATCATCATCATCTCATCATGATATCATCATCATCTCATCATGATATCATCATCATCATCATCATCATCATCATCTCATCATGATATCATCATCAGCATCATCATCATCATCATCATCATCTCATCATGATATCATCATCATCATCATCTCATCATGATATCATCATCATCATCTCATCATGATATCATTATCATCACCTCATCATGATATCATCATCATCATCTCATCATGATATCATCATCATCTCATCATGATATCATCATCATCATCTCATCATGATATCATTATCATCATCTCATCATGATATCATCATCATCATCTCATCATGATATCATCATCATCTCATCATTATATCATCATCATGATATCATCATCATCATCTCATCATGATATCATCATCATCATCTCATCATGATATCATTATCATCACCTCATCATGATATCATCAACATCATCTCATCATGATATCATCATCATCTCATCATGATATCATCATCATCATCTCATCATGATATCATTATCATCATCTCATCATGATATCATCATCATCATCTCATCATGATATCATCATCATCTCATCATGATATCATCATCATCATCATCATCATCATCTCATCATGATATCATCATCAGCATCATCATCATCATCATCATCATCATCATCATCATCATCATCATCATCATCATCTCATCATGATATCATCATCATCATCATCTCATCATGATATCATCATCATCTCATCATGATATCATCATCATCATCATCATCATCATCATCTCATCATGATATCATCATCAGCATCATCATCATCATCATCATCATCATCATCTTCATCATCTCATCATGATATCATCATCATAATCATCTCATCATGATATCATCATCATGATATCATCATCATCTCATCATTATATCATCATCATGATATCATCATCATCATCTCATCATGATATCATCATCATCATCTCATCATGATATCATCATCATCATCTCATCAAGATATCATTATCATCACCTCATCATGATATCATCATCATCATCTCATCATGATATCATCATCATCTCATCATGATATCATTATAATCATCTCATCATGATATCATCATCATCATCATCTCATCATGATATCATCATCATCTCATCATGATATCATCATCATCATCATCATCATCATCATCATCTCATCATGATATCATCATCAGCATCATCATCATCATCATCATCATCTCATCATGATATCATCATCATCATCATCTCATCATGATATCATCATCATCATCTCATCATGATATCATTATCATCACCTCATCATGATATCATCATCATCATCTCATCATGATATCATCATCATCTCATCATGATATCATCATCATCATCTCATCATGATATCATTATCATCATCTCATCATGATATCATCATCATCATCATCTCATCATGATATCATCATCATCTCATCATGATATCATCATCATCATCATCATCTCATCATGATATCATCATCAGCATCATCATCATCATCATCATCATCATCATCATCATCATCATCATCTCATCATGATATCATCATCATCATCATCTCATCATGATATCATCATCATCATCTCATCATGATATCATTATCATCATCTCATCATGATATCATCATCATCTCATCATGATATCATCATCAGCATCATCATCATCATCATCATCATCATCATCATCATCATCATCTCATCATGATATCATCATCATCATCATCTCATCATGATATCATCATCATCATCTCATCATGATATCATTATCATCATCTCATCATGATATCATCATCATCTCATCATGATATCATCATCATCATCATCATCTTATCATGATATCATCATCAGCATCATCATCATCATCATCATCTCATCATGATATCATCATCATGATATCATCATTATCTCATCATGATATCATCATGATATCATCATCATCATCATCTCATCATGATATCATCATCATCATCATCATCATCATCATCTCATCATGATATCATCATCATCATCATCATCATCATCTCATCATGATATCATCATCATCATTATCTCATCATCATTATCTCATCATCATTATCTCATCATGATATCATCATCATGATATCATCATCATCATCTCATCATGATATCACCATCATGATATCATCATCATGATATCATCATCATCAACTTCTCATCATGATATCATCATCATGATATCATCATCATGATATCATCATCATCATCATCATCATCATCTCATCATGATATCATCCTCATCTCATCATGATATCATCTCCATCATCTTATCATGATATCATCATCATCATCTCATCATGATATCAGTATCATCATCTCATCATGATATCATCATCATCATCTCATCATGATATCATCATCATCATCATCATCATCATCATCATCATCATCATCTCATCATGATATCATCATCATGATATCATCATCATGATATCATCATCATCATCATTATCTCATCATGATATCATCATCATGATATCATCATCATGATATCATCATCATGATATCATCATCATCATCATCATCTCATCATGATATCATCATCATGATATCATCATCATCTCATCATGATATCATCATCATGATATCATCATCATCATCATCATCATCATCATCTCATCATGATATCATCATCAGCATCATCATCATCATCATCATCATCATCTTCATCATCTCATCATGATATCATCATCATAATCATCTCATCATGATATCATCATCATGATATCATCATCATCTCATCATTATATCATCATCATGATATCATCATCATCATCTCATCATGATATCATCATCATCATCTCATCATGATATCATCATCATCATCTCATCATGATATCATTATCATCACCTCATCATGATATCATCATCATCATCTCATCATGATATCATCATCATCTCATCATGATATCATTATAATCATCTCATCATGATATCATCATCATCATCTCATCATGATATCATCATCATCTCATCATGATATCATCATCATCATCATCATCATCATCATCTCATCATGATATCATCATCAGCATCATCATCATCATCATCATCATCTCATCATGATATCATCATCATCATCATCTCATCATGATATCATCATCATCATCTCATCATGATATCATTATCATCACCTCATCATGATATCATCATCATCATCTCATCATGATATCATCATCATCTCATCATGATATCATCATCATCATCTCATCATGATATCATTATCATCATCTCATCATGATATCATCATCATCATCTCATCATGATATCATCATCATCTCATCATGATATCATCATCATCATCATCATCTCATCATGATATCATCATCAGCATCATCATCATCATCATCATCATCATCATCATCATCATCTCATCATGATATCATCATCATCATCATCTCATCATGATATCATCATCATCATCTCATCATGATATCATTATCATCATCTCATCATGATATCATCATCATCTCATCATGATATCATCATCATCATCATCATCTTATCATGATATCATCATCAGCATCATCATCATCATCATCATCTCATCATGATATCATCATCATGATATCATCATTATCTCATCATGATATCATCATGATATCATCATCATCATCATCTCATCATGATATCATCATCATCATCATCATCATCATCTCATCATGATATCATCATCATCATCATCATCATCATCATCTCATCATGATATCATCATCATCATTATCTCATCATCATTATCTCATCATCATTATCTCATCATGATATCATCATCATGATATCATCATCATCATCTCATCATGATATCACCATCATGATATCATCATCATGATATCATCATCATCAACTTCTCATCATGATATCATCATCATGATATCATCATCATGATATCATCATCATCATCATCATCATCATCTCATCATGATATCATCCTCATCTCATCATGATATCATCTCCATCATCTTATCATGATATCATCATCATCATCTCATCATGATATCAGTATCATCATCTCATCATGATATCATCATCATCATCTCATCATGATATCATCATCATCATCATCATCATCATCATCATCATCATCATCTCATCATGATATCATCATCATGATATCATCATCATGATATCATCATCATCATCATTATCTCATCATGATATCATCATCATGATATCATCATCATGATATCATCATCATCATCATCATCATCTCATCATGATATCATCATCATGATATCATCATCATCTCATCATGATATCATCATCATGATATCATCATCATCTCATCATGATATCATCATCATCATCATCATCTCATCATGATATCATCATCATGATATCATCATCATGATATCATCATCATCATCATCATCATCATCATGATATCATCATCATCATCTCATCATGATATCATCATCATCATCATCTCATCATGATATCATCATCATCATCATCTCATCATGATATCATCATCATCTCATCATGATATCATCATCATCATCATCATCATCTCATCATGATATCATCATCAGCATCATTATCATCATCATCATCATCATCATCATCATCTCATCATGATATCATCATCATCATCATCTCATCATGATATCATCATCATCTCATCATGATATCATCATCATCATCATCATCATCATCTCATCATGATATCATCATCAGCATCATCATCATCATCATCATCATCATCATCATCATCATCATCATCATCATCATCTTCATCATCTCATCATGATATCATCATCATAATCATCTCATCATGATATCATCATCATGATATCATCATCATCTCATCATGATATCATCCTCATCTCATCATGATATCATCTCCATCATCTTATCATGATATCATCATCATGATATCATCATCATCTCATCATGATATCATCATCATGATATCATCATCATCTCATCATGATATCATCATCATCATCATCTCATCATGATATCATCATCATGATATCATCATCATGATATCATCATCATCATCATCATCATCATCATCATGATATCATCATCATCATCTCATCATAATATCATCATCATCATCTCATCATGATATCAGTATCATCATCTCATCATGATATCATCATCATCATCATCTCATCATGATATCATCATCATCATCATCATCATCATCATCATCTCATCATGATATCATCATCATGATATCATCATCATGATATCATCATCATCATCATTATCTCATCGTGATATCATCATCATGATATCATCATCATGATATCATCATCATCATCATCATCTCATCATGATATCATCATCATGATATCATCATCATGATATCATCATCATCATCATCTCATCATGATATCATCATCATGATATCATCATCATGATATCATCATCATCATCATCATCATTATCTCATCATGATATCATCCTCATCTCATCATGATATCATCTTCATCATCTCATCATGATATCATCATCATGATATCATCATCATCATCTCATCATGGTATCATCATCATCATCATCTCATCATGATATCATCATCATCATCATCATCATCATCATCATCTCATCATGATATCATCATCATGATATCATCATCATGATATCATCATCATGATATCATCATCATCATCATCATCATCATCATCATCATCATGATATCATCATCATCATCTCATCATGATATCATCATCATCATCTCATCATGATATCAGTATCATCATCTCATCATGATATCATCATCATGATATCATCATCATGATATCATCATCATCATCATCATCATCATCATCATCATCATCATCATCATCTCATCATGATATCTTCATCATCATCTCATCATGATATCATCATCGTCATCATCATCATCATCATCATCATCTCATCATCATCATCATCATCATCATCTCATCATGATATCATCATCATCTCATCATGATATCATTATCATCATCTCATCATGATATCATCATCATGATATCATCATGATATCATCATCATCATCATCATCTCATCATGATATTATCATCATCATCATCTCATCATGATATCATCATCATCATCATCTCATCATGATATCATCATCATCATCATCTCATCATGATATCATCATCATCTCATCATGATATCATCATCATCATCATCATCATCATCTCATCATGATATCATCATCAGCATCATCATCATCATCATCATCATCATCATCATCATCATCATCATCATCATCTTCATCATCTCATCATGATATCATCATCATAATCATCTCATCATGATATCATCATCATGATATCATCATCATCTCATCATGATATCATCCTCATCTCATCATGATATCATCTCCATCATCTTATCATGATATCATCATCATGATATCATCATCATCTCATCATGATATCATCATCATGATATCATCATCATCTCATCATGATATCATCTCCATCATCTTATCATGATATCATCATCATGATATCATCATCATCTCATCATGATATCATCATCATGATATCATCATCATCTCATCATGATATCATCATCATCATCATCTCATCATGATATCATCATCATGATATCATCATCATGATATCATCATCATCATCATCATCATCATCATCATGATATCATCATCATCATCTCATCATAATATCATCATCATCATCTCATCATGATATCAGTATCATCATCTCATCATGATATCATCATCATCATCATCTCATCATGATATCATCATCATCATCATCATCATCATCATCATCATCTCATCATGATATCATCATCATGATATCATCATCATGATATCATCATCATCATCATTATCTCATCGTGATATCATCATCATGATATCATCATCATGATATCATCATCATCATCATCATCTCATCATGATATCATCATCATGATATCATCATCATGATATCATCATCATCATCATCTCATCATGATATCATCATCATGATATCATCATCATGATATCATCATCATCATCATCATCATTATCTCATCATGATATCATCCTCATCTCATCATGATATCATCTTCATCATCTCATCATGATATCATCATCATGATATCATCATCATCATCTCATCATGGTATCATCATCATCATCATCTCATCATGATATCATCATCATCATCATCATCATCATCATCATCTCATCATGATATCATCATCATGATATCATCATCATGATATCATCATCATGATATCATCATCATCATCATCATCATCATCATCATCATGATATCATCATCATCATCTCATCATGATATCATCATCATCATCTCATCATGATATCAGTATCATCATCTCATCATGATATCATCATCATGATATCATCATCATGATATCATCATCATCATCATCATCATCATCATCATCATCATCATCATCTCATCATGATATCTTCATCATCATCTCATCATGATATCATCATCGTCATCATCATCATCATCATCATCATCTCATCATCATCATCATCATCATCATCTCATCATGATATCATCATCATCTCATCATGATATCATTATCATCATCTCATCATGATATCATCATCATGATATCATCATGATATCATCATCATCATCATCATCTCATCATGATATTATCATCATCATCATCTCATCATGATATCATCATAATCATATCATCATGATATCATCATCATGATATCATCATCATCTCATCATTATATCATCATCATGATATCATCATCATCATCTCATCATGATATCATTATCATCACCTCATCATGATATCATCATCATCATCTCATCATGATATCATCATCATCTCATAATGATATCATCATCATCATCTCATCATGATATCATTATCATCATCTCATCATGATATCATCATCATCATCTCATCATGATATCATCATCATCTCATCATGATATCATCATCATCATCATCATCATCATCATCATCATCATCTCATCATGATATCATCATCAGCATCATCATCATCATCATCATCATCATCATCATCATCATCATCATCATCATCATCTCATCATGATATCATCATCATCATCTTCTCATCATGATATCATCATCATCTCATCATGATATCATCATCATCTCATCATGATATCATCATCATCATCATCATCATCATCATCATCATCTCATCATGATATCATCATCAGCATCATCATCATCATCATCATCATCATCTTCATCATCTCATCATGATATCATCATCATAATCATCTCATCATGATATCATCATCATGATATCATCATCATCTCATCATTATATCATCATCATGATATCATCATCATCATCTCATCATGATATCATCATCATCATCTCATCATGATATCATTATCATCACCTCATCATGATATCATCATCATCATCATCATCATCATCATCATCTCATCATGATATCATTATAATCATCTCATCATGATATCATCATCATCATCTCATCATGATATCATCATCATCTCATCATGATATCATCATCATCATCATCATCATCATCATCATCTCATCATGATATCATCATCAGCATCATCATCATCATCATCATCATCATCATCATCTCATCATGATATCATCATCATCATCATCTCATCATGATATCATCATCATCATCATCTCATCATGATATCATTATCATCACCTCATCATGATATCATCATCATCATCTCATCATGATATCATCATCATCTCATCATGATATCATCATCATCATCTCATCATGATATCATTATCATCATCTCATCATGATATCATCATCATCATCTCATCATGATATCATCATCATCATCTCATCATGATATCATCATCATCATCATCATCTCATCATGATATCATCATCAGCATCATCATCATCATCATCATCATCATCATCATCATCATCATCATCATCATCATCTCATCATGATATCATCATCATCATCATCATCTCATCATGATATCATTATCATCATCTCATCATGATATCATCATCATCATCTCATCATGATATCATCATCATCTCATCATGATATCATCATCATCATCATCATCTTATCATGATATCATCATCAGCATCATCATCATCATCATCATCATCATCTCATCATGATATCATCATCATGATATCATCATTATCTCATCATGATATCATCATGATATCATCATCATCATCATCTCATCATGATATCATCATCATCATCATCATCATCATCTCATCATGATATCATCATCATCATCATCATCATCATCTCATCATGATATCATCATCATGATATCATCATCATCATTATCTCATCATCATTATCTCATCATGATATCATCATCATGATATCATCATCATCATCTCATCATGATATCGCCATCATGATATCATCATCATGATATCATCATCATCAACTTCTCATCATGATATCATCATCATGATATCATCATCATGATATCATCATCATCATCATCATCTCATCATGATATCATCCTCATCTCATCATGATATCATCTCCATCATCTTATCATGATATCATCATCATGATATCATCATCATCTCATCATGATATCATCATCATGATATCATCATCATCTCATCATGATATCATCATCATCATCATCATCATGATATCAGTATCATCATCTCATCATGATATCATCATCATGATATCATCATCATGATATCATCATCATCATCATCATCATCATCATCATCATCATCATCATCTCATCATGATATCTTCATCATCATCTCATCATGATATCATCATCATCATCATCATCATCATCATCATCATCTCATCATCATCATCATCATCATCATCATCTCATCATGATATCATCATCATCTCATCATGATATCATTATCATCATCTCATCATGATATCATCATCATGATATCATCATGATATCATCATCATCATCATCTCATCATGATATTATCATCATCATCATCTCATCATGATATCATCATAATCATCTCATCATGATATCATCATCATGATATCATCATCATCTCATCATTATATCATCATCATGATATCATCATCATCATCTCATCATGATATCATCATCATCATCTCATCATGATATCATTATCATCACCTCATCATGATATCATCATCATCATCTCATCATGATATCATCATCATCTCATCATGATATCATTATCATCATCTCATCATGATATCATCATCATCATCTCATCATGATATCATCATCATCTCATCATGATATCATCATCATCATCATCATCATCATCATCTCATCATGATATCATCATCAGCATCATCATCATCATCATCATCATCATCATCATCATCATCATCATCATCTCATCATGATATCATCATCATCATCTTCTCATCATGATATCATCATCATCTCATCATGATATCATCATCATCATCATCATCATCATCATCTCATCATGATATCATCATCAGCATCATCATCATCATCATCATCATCATCTTCATCATCTCATCATGATATCATCATCATAATCATCTCATCATGATATCATCATCATGATATCATCATCATCTCATCATTATATCATCATCATGATATCATCATCATCATCTCATCATGATATCATCATCATCATCTCATCATGATATCATTATCATCACCTCATCATGATATCATCATCATCATCTCATCATGATATCATCATCATCTCATCATGATATCATTATAATCATCTCATCATGATATCATCATCATCATCTCATCATGATATCATCATCATCTCATCATGATATCATCATCATCATCATCATCATCATCATCTCATCATGATATCATCATCAGCATCATCATCATCATCATCATCATCATCATCATCATCATCTCATCATGATATCATCATCATCATCATCTCATCATGATATCATCATCATCATCATCTCATCATGATATCATTATCATCACCTCATCATGATATCATCATCATCATCTCATCATGATATCATCATCATCTCATCATGATATCATCATCATCATCTCATCATGATATCATTATCATCATCTCATCATGATATCATCATCATCATCTCATCATGATATCATCATCATCATCTCATCATGATATCATCATCATCATCATCATCTCATCATGATATCATCATCAGCATCATCATCATCATCATCATCATCATCATCATCATCATCATCATCTCATCATGATATCATCATCATCATCATCTCATCATGATATCATCATCATCATCTCATCATGATATCATTATCATCATCTCATCATGATATCATCATCATCTCATCATGATATCATCATCATCATCATCATCTTATCATGATATCATCATCAGCATCATCATCATCATCATCATCATCTCATCATGATATCATCATCATGATATCATCATTATCTCATCATGATATCATCATGATATCATCATCATCATCATCTCATCATGATATCATCATCATCATCATCATCATCATCATCATCTCATCATGATATCATCATCATCATCATCATCATCATCTCATCATGATATCATCATCATGATATCATCATCATCATTATCTCATCATCATTATCTCATCATGATATCATCATCATGATATCATCATCATCATCTCATCATGATATCGCCATCATGATATCATCATCATGATATCATCATCATCAACTTCTCATCATGATATCATCATCATGATATCATCATCATGATATCATCATCATCATCATCATCATCATCTCATCATGATATCATCCTCATCTCATCATGATATCATCTCCATCATCTTATCATGATATCATCATCATGATATCATCATCATCTCATCATGATATCATCATCATGATATCATCATCATCTCATCATGATATCATCATCATCATCATCATCATCTCATCATGATATCATCATCATGATATCATCATCATGATATCATCATCATCATCATCATCATCATCATCATGATATCATCATCATCATCTCATCATGATATCATCATCATCTCATCATGATATCATCATCATCATCATCATCTCATCATGATATCATCATCAGCATCATCATCATCATCATCATCATCATCATCATCATCTCATCATGATATCATCATCATCATCATCTCATCATGATATCATCATCATCATCTCATCATGATATCATTATCATCATCTCATCATGATATCATCATCATCTCATCATGATATCATCATCATCATCATCATCTTATCATGATATCATCATCAGCATCATCATCATCATCATCATCTCATCATGATATCATCATCATGATATCATCATTATCTCATCATGATATCATCATGATATCATCATCATCATCATCTCATCATGATATCATCATCATCATCATCATCATCATCTCATCATGATATCATCATCATCATCATCATCATCATCATCTCATCATGATATCATCATCATCATTATCTCATCATCATTATCTCATCATCATTATCTCATCATGATATCATCATCATGATATCATCATCATCATCTCATCATGATATCACCATCATGATATCATCATCATGATATCATCATCATCAACTTCTCATCATGATATCATCATCATGATATCATCATCATGATATCATCATCATCATCATCATCATCATCTCATCATGATATCATCCTCATCTCATCATGATATCATCTCCATCATCTTATCATGATATCATCATCATCATCTCATCATGATATCAGTATCATCATCTCATCATGATATCATCATCATCATCTCATCATGATATCATCATCATCATCATCATCATCATCATCATCATCATCTCATCATGATATCATCATCATGATATCATCATCATGATATCATCATCATCATCATTATCTCATCATGATATCATCATCATGATATCATCATCATGATATCATCATCATCATCATCATCTCATCATGATATCATCATCATGATATCATCATCATCTCATCATGATATCATCATCATGATATCATCATCATCTCATCATGATATCATCATCATCATCATCATCTCATCATGATATCATCATCATGATATCATCATCATGATATCATCATCATCATCATCATCATCATCATGATATCATCATCATCATCTCATCATGATATCATCATCATCATCATCTCATCATGATATCATCATCATCATCATCTCATCATGATATCATCATCATCTCATCATGATATCATCATCATCATCATCATCATCTCATCATGATATCATCATCAGCATCATTATCATCATCATCATCATCATCATCATCATCTCATCATGATATCATCATCATCATCATCTCATCATGATATCATCATCATCATCATCTCATCATGATATCATCATCATCTCATCATGATATCATCATCATCATCATCATCATCATCTCATCATGATATCATCATCAGCATCATCATCATCATCATCATCATCATCATCATCATCATCATCATCATCATCTTCATCATCTCATCATGATATCATCATCATAATCATCTCATCATGATATCATCATCATGATATCATCATCATCTCATCATGATATCATCCTCATCTCATCATGATATCATCTCCATCATCTTATCATGATATCATCATCATGATATCATCATCATCTCATCATGATATCATCATCATGATATCATCATCATCTCATCATGATATCATCATCATCATCATCTCATCATGATATCATCATCATGATATCATCATCATGATATCATCATCATCATCATCATCATCATCATCATGATATCATCATCATCATCTCATCATAATATCATCATCATCATCTCATCATGATATCAGTATCATCATCTCATCATGATATCATCATCATCATCATCTCATCATGATATCATCATCATCATCATCATCATCATCATCATCTCATCATGATATCATCATCATGATATCATCATCATGATATCATCATCATCATCATTATCTCATCGTGATATCATCATCATGATATCATCATCATGATATCATCATCATCATCATCATCTCATCATGATATCATCATCATGATATCATCATCATGATATCATCATCATCATCATCTCATCATGATATCATCATCATGATATCATCATCATGATATCATCATCATCATCATCATCATTATCTCATCATGATATCATCCTCATCTCATCATGATATCATCTTCATCATCTCATCATGATATCATCATCATGATATCATCATCATCATCTCATCATGGTATCATCATCATCATCATCTCATCATGATATCATCATCATCATCATCATCATCATCATCATCTCATCATGATATCATCATCATGATATCATCATCATGATATCATCATCATGATATCATCATCATCATCATCATCATCATCATCATCATCATGATATCATCATCATCATCTCATCATGATATCATCATCATCATCTCATCATGATATCAGTATCATCATCTCATCATGATATCATCATCATGATAT
>CM069867.1:33621502-33679002 GCA_036172795.1 Pelodytes ibericus | reverse complement strand
ATCATCATCTCATCATGATATCATCATCATGATATCATCATCATCTCTTCATGATATCATCATCATCTCATCATGATATCATCATCTCATCATGATATTATCATCATGATATCGTCATCATCATCATCATCATCTCATCATGATATTATCATCATCATCATCTCATCATGATATCATCATCATCATCATCATCATCTCATCATGATATCATCATCATCATCATCTCATCATGATATCATCATCATCATCTCATCATGATATCATTATTATCATCTCATCATGATATCATCATCATGATATCATCATCTCATCATGATATCATCATCATCATCATCATCATCATCTCATCATGATATCATAATCATCATCATCATCATCTCATCATGATATCATCATCATCATCATCTCATCATGATATCATCATCATCATCTCATCATGATATCATCATCATCATCTCATCATGATATCATTATCATCATCTCATCATGATATCATCATCATGATATCATCATCTCATCATGATATCATCATCATCATCATCATCATCATCATCATCTCATCATGATATCATAATCATCATCATCATCATCATCTCATCATGATATCATCATCATCATCATCATCATCATCTCATCATGATATCATCATCATCATCTCATCATGATATCATCATCATCATCTCATCATGATATCATTATCATGATATCATCATCATCATGATATCATCATCATGATATCAATATCATGATATCATCATCATCATGATATCATCATCATGATATCATCATCATGATATCATCATCATCATCATCATCATCATGATATCATCATCATCATCTCATCATGATATCATCATCTCATCATGATATCATCATCATGATATCATCATCATCATGATATCATCATCATGATATCATCATCATGATATCATCATCATCATCATCATCTCATCATGATATCATCATCATGATATCATCATCATCATCATCTCATCATGATATCATCATCATGATATCATCATCATCATCATCATCATCATGATATTATCATCATCATCATCATCTCATCATGATATCATCATCATCATCTCATCATGATATCATCATCTCATCATGATATCATCATCATGATATCATCATCATGATATCATCATCATGATATCATCATCATCATCATCATCATCTCATCATGATATTATCATAATGATATCATCATCATCATCTCATCATGATATCATCATCATGATATCATCATCATCGTCTTCTCATCATGATATCCTCATCATCATCATCTCATCATGATATCATCTTTATCATCATCTCATCATGATATCATCATCATCATTATCATCATCATCATCATGATATCATCATCATCATCTCATCATGATATCATCATCATCATCTCATCATGATATCAGTATCATCATCTCATCATGATATCATCATCATGATATCATCATCATGATATCATCATCATCATCATCATCATCATCATCATCATCTCATCATGATATCATCATCATCATCATCATCTCATCATGATATCATCATCATCTCATCATGATATCATCATCATCATCTCATCATGATATCATTATCATCATCTCATCATGATATCATCATCATGATATCATCATCATCATCATCATCATCTCATCATGATATTATCATCATCATCATCTCATCATGATATCATCATCATCATCATCTCATCATGATATCATCATCATCATCTCATCATGATATCATCATCATGATATCATCATCATCTCATCATGATATCATCATCATGATATCATCATCATCATCATCATCTCATCATGATATTATCATCATCATCATCATCTCATCATGATATCATCATCATCATCTCATCATGATATCATCATCATGATATCATCATCATGATATCATCATCATCTCATCATGATATCATCATCATGATATCATCATCATCATCTCATCATGATATCATCATCATCATTATCATCATCTCATCATGATATCATCATCATCATGATATCATCATCATCATCATCATCATCATCATCATCTCATCATGATATCATCATCTCATCATGATATCATCATCATGATATCATCATCATCATCATCATCATCATCATCTCATCATGATATTATCATCATGATATCATCATCATCTCATCATGATATCATCATCATCATCATCATCATCATCATCATCATCATCATCATCTCATCATGATATCATCATCATCATCTCATCATGATATCATCATCACCATCTCATCATGATATCATTATCATCATCTCATCATTATATCATCATCATGATATCATCATCATCATCATCATCATCATCATCTCATCATGATATCATCATCATCTCATCATGATATCATTATCATCATCTCATCATGATATCATCATCATGATATCATCATCATCATCTCATCATGATATCATCATCACCATCTCATCATGATATCATTATCATCATCTCATCATTATATCACCATCATGATATCATCATCATCATCATCATCATCTTATCATGATATCATCATTATCTCATCATGATATCATCATCATCTCATCATGATATCATCATCATGATATCATCATCATCTCTTCATGATATCATCATCATCTCATCATGATATCATCATCTCATCATGATATTATCATCATGATATCGTCATCATCATCATCATCATCTCATCATGATATTATCATCATCATCATCTCATCATGATATCATCATCATCATCATCTCATCATGATATCATCATCATCATCATCTCATCATGATATCATCATCATCATCTCATCATGATATCATTATTATCATCTCATCATGATATCATCATCATGATATCATCATCTCATCATGATATCATCATCATCATCATCATCATCATCTCATCATGATATCATAATCATCATCATCATCATCTCATCATGATATCATCATCATCATCATCTCATCATGATATCATCATCATCATCTCATCATGATATCATCATCATCATCTCATCATGATATCATTATCATCATCTCATCATGATATCATCATCATGATATCATCATCTCATCATGATATCATCATCATCATCATCATCATCATCATCTCATCATGATATCATAATCATCATCATCATCATCTCATCATGATATCATCATCATCATCATCATCATCATCATCATCATCTCATCATGATATCATCATCATCATCTCATCATGATATCATCATCATCATCTCATCATGATATCATTATCATCATCTCATCATGATATCATCATCATCTCATCATGATATCATCACCATCATCATCATCATCTCATCATGATATCATCATCATCATCTCATCATGATATCATCATCATCATCATCTCATCATGATATCATCATCATCTCATCATGATATCATCATCATGATATCATCATCATCATCTCATCATGATATCATCATCATGATATCATCATCCCATCATGCTATCATTATCATCATATCATCATCATATTAACATCATGATATCATCATCATGATATCATCATCATCATCATCATCATCATCATCATCATCATCATCATCATCATCATCATCATCTCATCATCATTATATCATCATCATCATCATCATCATCATCATCATCATCATCATCATCATCATCATCATCAACATCATCTCATCATGATATCATCATCATGATATCATCATCATCATCATCATCATCATCTCATCATGATATCATCATCATGATATCATCATCATCATCATCATCATCATCATCATCTCATCATGATATCATCATCATGATATCATCATCATCGTATTCTCATCATGATATCATCATCATCATCATCTCATCATGATATCATCATCATCATCATCTCATCATGATGTCATCATCATCTCATCATGATATCATCATCATCTCATCATGATATCATCATCATCATCATCATCTCATCATGATATCATCATCATGATATCATCATCATCATCATCATCATCATCATCATCATCATCTCATCATTATATCATCATCATCATCATCATCATCATCATCATCATCATTATCATCATCATCTCATCATGATATCATCATCATCATCATCTCATCATGATATTATCATCATGATATCATCATCATCATCTCATCATGATATCATCATCATCATCTCATCATGATATCATCATCTCATCATGATATCATCATCATGATATCATCATCATGATATCATCATCATCATCATCATCATCATCATCATCTCATCATGATATTATCATCATGATATCATCATCATCATCTCATCATGATATCATCATCATCATCTCATCATGATATCATCATCTCATCATCATCATTATCTCATCATGATATTATCATCATGATATCATCATCATCATCTCATCATGATATCATCATCATCATCTCATCATGATATCATCATCATCATCATCATCATCATCTCATCATGATATTATCATCATGATATCATCATTATCATCATGATATCATCATCATCATCATCGTCATCATCTCATCATGATATCATTATCATCATCTCATCATGATATCATTATCATCATCTCATCATGATATCATCATCATGATATCATCATCATCATCATCATCATCATCATCATCATCATCATCATCATCATCATCATTATCATCATCATCTCATCATGATATCATCATCATGATATCATCATCATCATCATCATCTCATCATGATATTATCATCATGATATCATCATCATCATCTCATCATGATATCATCATCATCATCTCATCATGATATCATCATCTCATCATGATATCATCATCATGATATCATCATCATGATATCATCATCATCATCATCATCATCATCATCATCATCTCATCATGATATTATCATCATGATATCATCATCATCTCATCATGATATCATCATCATCATCTCATCATGATATCATCATCATCATCATCATCATCTCATCATGATATCATCATCATGATATCATCATCATCATCATTATCTCATCATGATATCATCATCATGATATCATCATCATCATCTCATCATGATATTATCATCATGATATCATCATCAACATCATCATCATCTCATCATGCTATCACTATCATCATCTCATCATGATATCATCATCATCTCATCATGATATCATCATTATCATCTCATCATGATATCATCATCATGATATCATCATCATCTCATCATGATATCATCATCATGATATCATCATCATGATATCATCATCATCATTATCTCATCATGATATTATCATCATGATATCATCATCATCATCTCATCATGATATCATCATCATCATCATCTCATCATGATATTATCATCATCATCACCTCATCATGATATCATCATCATCATCTCATCATGATATCATCATCATCTCATCATGATATCATCATCATCATCTCATCATGATATCATTATAATCATCTCATCATGATATCATCATCATCATCTCATCATGATATCATCATCATCTCATCATGATATCATCATCATCATCATCATCATCATCTCATCATGATATCATCATCAGCATCATCATCATCATCATCATCATCATCATCTCATCATGATATCATCATCATCATCATCTCATCATGATATCATCATCATCATCTCATCATGATATCATTATCATCACCTCATCATGATATCATCATCATCTCATCATGATATCATCATCATCTCATCATGATATCATCATCATCATCTCATCATGATATCATTATCATCATCTCATCATGATATCATCATCATCATCTCATCATGATATCATCATCATCTCATCATGATATCATCATCATCATCATCATCTCATCATGATATCATCATCAGCATCATCATCATCATCATCATCATCATCATCATCATCATCTCATCATGATATCATCATCATCATCATCTCATCATGATATCATCATCATCATCTCATCATGATATAATTATCATCATCTCATCATGATATCATCATCATCTCATCATGATATCATCATCATCATCATCATCTCATCATGATATCATCATCAGCATCATCATCATCATCATCATCATCATCTCATCATGATATCATCATCATGATATCATCATGATATCATCATGATATCATCATCATCATCATCTCATCATGATATCATCATCATCATCATCATCATCTCATCATGATATCATCATCATCATCATCATCATCATCATCATCTCATCATGATATCATCATCATGATATCATCATCATCATTATCTCATCATGATATCATCATCATGATATCATCATCATCATCATCATCTCATCATGATATCACCATCATGATATCATCATCATGATATCATCATCATCAACTTCTCATCATGATATCATCATCATGATATCATCATCATCATCATCATCTCATCATGATATCATCCTCATCTCATCATGATATCATCTCCATCATCTTATCATGATATCATCATCATGATATCATCATCATTTCATCATGATATCATCATCATGATATCATCATCATCTCATCATGATATCATCATCATGATATCATCATCATGATATCATCATCATCATCATCATCATCATCATCATCATGATATCATCATCATCATCATCATCATCTCATCATGATATCATCATCATCATCATCTCATCATGATATCATCATCATCATCTCATCATGATATCATCATCATCATCTCATCATGATATCATTATCATCATCTCATCATGATATCATCATCATGATATCATCATCTCATCATGATATCATCATCATCATCATCATCATCATCATCTCATCATGATATCATAATCATCATCATCATCATCTCATCATGATATCATCATCATCATCATCATCATCATCATCATCTCATCATGATATCATCATCATCATCTCATCATGATATCATCATCATCATCTCATCATGATATCATTATCATCATCTCATCATGATATCATCATCATCTCATCATGATATCATCACCATCATCATCATCATCTCATCATGATATCATCATCATCATCTCATCATGATATCATCATCATCATCATCTCATCATGATATCATCATCATCTCATCATGATATCATCATCATGATATCATCATCATCATCTCATCATGATATCATCATCATGATATCATCATCCCATCATGCTATCATTATCATCATATCATCATCATATTAACATCATGATATCATCATCATGATATCATCATCATCATCATCATCATCATCATCATCATCATCATCATCATCATCTCATCATCATTATATCATCATCATCATCATCATCATCATCATCATCATCATCATCATCATCAACATCATCTCATCATGATATCATCATCATGATATCATCATCATCATCATCATCATCATCATCTCATCATGATATCATCATCATGATATCATCATCATCATCATCATCATCATCATCATCTCATCATGATATCATCATCATCTCATCATGATATCATCATTATCATCTCATCATGATATCATCATCATGATATCATCATCATCTCATCATGATATCATCATCATGATATCATCATCATCATTATCTCATCATGATATTATCATCATGATATCATCATCATCATCTCATCATGATATCATCATCATCATCATCTCATCATGATATTATCATCATCATCACCTCATCATGATATCATCATCATCATCTCATCATGATATCATCATCATCTCATCATGATATCATCATCATCATCTCATCATGATATCATTATAATCATCTCATCATGATATCATCATCATCATCTCATCATGATATCATCATCATCTCATCATGATATCATCATCATCATCATCATCTCATCATGATATCATCATCAGCATCATCATCATCATCATCATCATCATCATCATCATCTCATCATGATATCATCATCATCATCATCTCATCATGATATCATCATCATCTCATCATGATATCATCACCATCATCATCATCATCTCATCATGATATCATCATCATCATCTCATCATGATATCATCATCATGATATCATCATCATGATATCATCATCATCTCATCATGATATCATCATCATGATATCATCATCATCATCTCATCATGATATCATCATCATCATTATCATCATCTCATCATGATATCATCATCATCATGATATCATCATCATCATCATCATCACCATCATCATCTCATCATGATATCATCATCTCATCATGATATCATCATCATGATATCATCATCATCATCATCATCATCATCATCATCTCATCATGATATTATCATCATGATATCATCATCATCTCATCATGATATCATCATCATCATCATCATCATCATCATCATCATCATCATCATCATCTCATCATGATATCATCATCATCATCTCATCATGATATCATCATCACCATCTCATCATGATATCATTATCATCATCTCATCATTATATCATCATCATGATATCATCATCATCATCATCATCATCATCTCATCATGATATCATCATCATCTCATCATGATATCATTATCATCATCTCATCATGATATCATCATCATGATATCATCATCATCATCTCATCATGATATCATCATCACCATCTCATCATGATATCATTATCATCATCTCATCATTATATCACCATCATGATATCATCATCATCATCATCTTATCATGATATCATCATTATCTCATCATGATATCATCATCATCTCATCATGATATCATCATCATGATATCATCATCATCTCTTCATGATATCATCATCATCTCATCATGATATCATCATCTCATCATGATATTATCATCATGATATCGTCATCATCATCATCATCATCATCTCATCATGATATTATCATCATCATCATCTCATCATGATATCATCATCATCATCATCTCATCATGATATCATCATCATCATCATCTCATCATGATATCATCATCTCATCATGATATCATCATCATCATCATCATCATCATCATCTCATCATGATATCATAATCATCATCATCATCATCTCATCATGATATCATCATCATCATCATCATCATCATCATCATCTCATCATGATATCATCATCATCATCTCATCATGATATCATCATCATCATCTCATCATGATATCATTATCATCATCTCATCATGATATCATCATCATCTCATCATGATATCATCACCATCATCATCATCATCTCATCATGATATCATCATCATCATCTCATCATGATATCATCATCATCATCATCTCATCATGATATCATCATCATCTCATCATGATATCATCATCATGATATCATCATCATCATCTCATCATGATATCATCATCATGATATCATCATCCCATCATGCTATCATTATCATCATATCATCATCATATTAACATCATGATATCATCATCATGATATCATCATCATCATCATCATCATCATCATCATCATCATCATCATCATCATCTCATCATCATTATATCATCATCATCATCATCATCATCATCATCATCATCATCATCATCATCAACATCATCTCATCATGATATCATCATCATGATATCATCATCATCATCATCATCATCATCATCTCATCATGATATCATCATCATGATATCATCATCATCATCATCATCATCATCATCATCTCATCATGATATCATCATCATCTCATCATGATATCATCATTATCATCTCATCATGATATCATCATCATGATATCATCATCATCTCATCATGATATCATCATCATGATATCATCATCATCATTATCTCATCATGATATTATCATCATGATATCATCATCATCATCTCATCATGATATCATCATCATCATCATCTCATCATGATATTATCATCATCATCACCTCATCATGATATCATCATCATCATCTCATCATGATATCATCATCATCTCATCATGATATCATCATCATCATCTCATCATGATATCATTATAATCATCTCATCATGATATCATCATCATCATCTCATCATGATATCATCATCATCTCATCATGATATCATCATCATCATCATCATCTCATCATGATATCATCATCAGCATCATCATCATCATCATCATCATCATCATCATCATCTCATCATGATATCATCATCATCATCATCTCATCATGATATCATCATCATCTCATCATGATATCATCACCATCATCATCATCATCTCATCATGATATCATCATCATCATCTCATCATGATATCATCATCATGATATCATCATCATGATATCATCATCATCTCATCATGATATCATCATCATGATATCATCATCATCATCTCATCATGATATCATCATCATCATTATCATCATCTCATCATGATATCATCATCATCATGATATCATCATCATCATCATCATCACCATCATCATCTCATCATGATATCATCATCTCATCATGATATCATCATCATGATATCATCATCATCATCATCATCATCATCATCATCTCATCATGATATTATCATCATGATATCATCATCATCTCATCATGATATCATCATCATCATCATCATCATCATCATCATCATCATCATCATCATCTCATCATGATATCATCATCATCATCTCATCATGATATCATCATCACCATCTCATCATGATATCATTATCATCATCTCATCATTATATCATCATCATGATATCATCATCATCATCATCATCATCATCTCATCATGATATCATCATCATCTCATCATGATATCATTATCATCATCTCATCATGATATCATCATCATGATATCATCATCATCATCTCATCATGATATCATCATCACCATCTCATCATGATATCATTATCATCATCTCATCATTATATCACCATCATGATATCATCATCATCATCATCTTATCATGATATCATCATTATCTCATCATGATATCATCATCATCTCATCATGATATCATCATCATGATATCATCATCATCTCTTCATGATATCATCATCATCTCATCATGATATCATCATCTCATCATGATATTATCATCATGATATCGTCATCATCATCATCATCATCATCTCATCATGATATTATCATCATCATCATCTCATCATGATATCATCATCATCATCATCTCATCATGATATCATCATCATCATCATCTCATCATGATATCATCATCATCATCTCATCATGATATCATTATTATCATCTCATCATGATATCATCATCATGATATCATCATCTCATCATGATATCATCATCATCATCATCATCATCTCATCATGATATCATAATCATCATCATCATCATCTCATCATGATATCATCATCATCATCATCTCATCATGATATCATCATCATCATCTCATCATGATATCATCATCATCATCTCATCATGATATCATTATCATCATCTCATCATGATATCATCATCATGATATCATCATCTCATCATGATATCATCATCATCATCATCATCATCATCATCTCATCATGATATCATAATCATCATCATCATCATCTCATCATGATATCATCATCATCATCATCATCATCATCATCTCATCATGATATCATCATCATCATCTCATCATGATATCATCATCATCATCTCATCATGATATCATTATCATCATCTCATCATGATATCATCATCATCTCATCATGATATCATCACCATCATCATCATCATCTCATCATGATATCATCATCATCATCTCATCATGATATCATCATCATCATCATCTCATCATGATATCATCATCATCTCATCATGATATCATCATCATGATATCATCATCATCATCTCATCATGATATCATCATCATGATATCATCATCCCATCATGCTATCATTATCATCATATCATCATCATATTAACATCATGATATCATCATCATGATATCATCATCATCATCATCATCATCATCATCATCATCATCATCATCATCATCATCATCATCTCATCATCATTATATCATCATCATCATCATCATCATCATCATCATCATCATCATCATCATCATCAACATCATCTCATCATGATATCATCATCATGATATCATCATCATCATCATCATCATCATCTCATCATGATATCATCATCATGATATCATCATCATCATCATCATCATCATCATCATCTCATCATGATATCATCATCATCTCATCATGATATCATCATTATCATCTCATCATGATATCATCATCATGATATCATCATCATCTCATCATGATATCATCATCATGATATCATCATCATCATTATCTCATCATGATATCATCATCATGATATCATCATCATCATCTCATCATGATATCATCATCATCATCATCTCATCATGATATTATCATCATCATCACCTCATCATGATATCATCATCATCATCTCATCATGATATCATCATCATCTCATCATGATATCATCATCATCATCTCATCATGATATCATTATAATCATCTCATCATGATATCATCATCATCATCTCATCATGATATCATCATCATCTCATCATGATATCATCATCATCATCATCATCATCATCTCATCATGATATCATCATCAGCATCATCATCATCATCATCATCATCATCATCTCATCATGATATCATCATCATCATCATCTCATCATGATATCATCATCATCATCTCATCATGATATCATTATCATCACCTCATCATGATATCATCATCATCTCATCATGATATCATCATCATCTCATCATGATATCATCATCATCATCTCATCATGATATCATTATCATCATCTCATCATGATATCATCATCATCATCTCATCATGATATCATCATCATCTCATCATGATATCATCATCATCATCATCATCTCATCATGATATCATCATCAGCATCATCATCATCATCATCATCATCATCATCATCATCATCTCATCATGATATCATCATCATCATCATCCTATCATGATATCATCATCATCATCTCATCATGATATAATTATCATCATCTCATCATGATATCATCATCATCTCATCATGATATCATCATCATCATCATCATCTCATCATGATATCATCATCAGCATCATCATCATCATCATCATCATCATCATCTCATCATGATATCATCATCATGATATCATCATGATATCATCATGATATCATCATCATCATCATCTCATCATGATATCATCATCATCATCATCATCATCTCATCATGATATCATCATCATCATCATCATCATCATCATCATCTCATCATGATATCATCATCATGATATCATCATCATCATTATCTCATCATGATATCATCATCATGATATCATCATCATCATCATCATCTCATCATGATATCACCATCATGATATCATCATCATGATATCATCATCATCAACTTCTCATCATGATATCATCATCATGATATCATCATCATCATCATCATCTCATCATGATATCATCCTCATCTCATCATGATATCATCTCCATCATCTTATCATGATATCATCATCATGATATCATCATCATTTCATCATGATATCATCATCATGATATCATCATCATCTCATCATGATATCATCATCATGATATCATCATCATGATATCATCATCATCATCATCATCATCATCATCATCATGATATCATCATCATCATCTCATCATGATATCATCATCATCATCATCTCATCATGATATCAGTATCATCATCTCATCATGATATCATCATCATCATCATCTCATCATGATATCATCATCATCATCATCATCATCATCTCATCATGATATCATCATCATGATATCATCATCATCATCATCATTATCTCATCATGATATCATCATCATGATATCATCATCATGATATCATCATCATCATCATCATCATCATCATCATCTCATCATGATATCATCATCATGATATCATCATCATGATATCATCATCATCATCATCTCATCATGATATCATCATCATGATATCATCATCATGATATCATCATCATGATATCATCATCATCATCATCATCATTATCTCATCATGATATCATCCTCATCTCATCATGATATCATCTTCATCATCTCATCATGATATCATCATCATGATATCATCATCATCATCTCATCATGGTATCATCATCATGATATCATCATCATCATCATCTCATCATGATATCATCATCATCATCATCATCATCTCATCATGATATCATCATCATGATATCATCATCATGATATCATCATCATGATATCATTATCATCATCTCATCATGATATCATCATCATCTCATCATGATATCATCATCATCATCATCATCTCATCATGATATCATCATCAGCATCATCATCATCATCATCATCATCTCATCATGATATCATCATCATGATATCATCATTATCTCATCATGATATCATCATGATATCATCATCATCATCATCTCATCATGATATCATCATCATCATCATCATCATCATCATCTCATCATGATATCATCATCATCATCATCATCATCATCTCATCATGATATCATCATCATGATATCATCATCATCATTATCTCATCATGATATCATCATCATGATATCATCATCATCATCATCATCTCATCATGATATCACCATCATGATATCATCATCATGATATCATCATCATCAACTTCTCATCATGATATCATCATCATGATATCATCATCATGATATCATCATCATCATCATCATCATCATCATCATCATCATCTCATCATGATATCATCCTCATCTCATCATGATATCATCTCCATCATCTTATCATGATATCATCATCATCCCATCATGATATCATCATCATGATATCATCATCATCTCATCATGATATCATCATCATGATATCATCATCATCATCATCATCATCATCATGATATCATCATCATCATCTCATCATGATATCATCATCATCATCATCTCATCATGATATCAGTATCATCATCTCATCATGATATCATCATCATCATCATCTCATCATGATATCATCATCATCATCATCATCATCATCTCATCATGATATCATCATCATGATATCATCATCATGATATCATAATCATCATCATCATTATCTCATCATGATATCATCATCATGATATCATCATCATGATATCATCATCATCATCATCATCATCTCATCATGATATCATCATCATGATATCATCATCATGATATCATCATCATCATCATCTCATCATGATATCATCATCATGATATCATCATCATGATATCATCATCATCATCATCATCATTATCTCATCATGATATCATCCTCATCTCATCATGATATCATCTTCATCATCTCATCATGATATCATCATCATGATATCATCATCATCATCTCATCATGGTATCATCATCATGATATCATCATCATCATCATCTCATCATGATATCATCATCATCATCATCATCATCTCATCATGATATCATCATCATGATATCATCATCATGATATCATCATCATGATATCATCATCATCATCATCATCATCATGATATCATCATCATCATCTCATCATGATATCATCATCATCATCTCATCATGATATCAGTATCATCATCTCATCATGATATCATCATCATGATATCATCATCATCATCATCATCATCATCATCATCATCTCATCATGATATCTTCATCATCATCTCATCATGATATCATCATCATCATCATCATCATCATCATCTCATCATCATCATCATCATCATCTCATCATGATATCATCATCATCTCATCATGATATCATTATCATCATCTCATCATGATATCATCATCATGATATCATCATGATATCATCATCATCATCATCATCATCTCATCATGATATTATCATCATCATCATCTCATCATGATATCATCATAATCATCTCATCATGATATCATCATCATGATATCATCATCATCTCATCATTATATCATCATCATGATATCATCATCATCATCTCATCATGATATCATCATCATCATCTCATCATGATATCATTATCATCACCTCATCATGATATCATCGTCATCATCTCATCATGATATCATCATCATCTCATCATGATATCATCATCATCATCTCATCATGATATCATTATCATCATCTCATCATGATATCATCATCATCATCTCATCATGATATCATCATCATCTCATCATGATATCATCATCATCATCATCATCATCATCATCATCTCATCATGATATCATCATCAGCATCATCATCATCATCATCATCATCATCATCATCATCATCATCATCTCATCATGATATCATCATCATCATCATCATCTCATCATGATATCATCATCATCATCATCTCATCATGATATCATCATCATCTCATCATGATATCATCATCATCATCATCATCATCATCATCATCATCATCATCATCATCTCATCATGATATCATCATCAGCATCATCATCATCATCATCATCATCATCATCTTCATCATCTCATCATGATATCATCATCATAATCATCTCATCATGATATCATCATCATGATATCATCATCATGATATCATCATCATCTCATCATGATATCATCCTCATCTCATCATGATATCATCTCCATCATCTTATCATGATATCATCATCATGATATCATCATCATCTCATCATGATATCATCCTCATGATATCATCATCATCTCATCATGATATCATCATCATCATCATCTCATCATGATATCATCATCATGATATCATCATCATGATATCATCATCATCATCATCATCATCATCATCATCATCATCATCATCATCATGATATCATCATCATCATCTCATCATGATATCATCATCATCATCATCTCATCATGATATCAGTATCATCATCTCATCATGATATCATCATCATCATCATCTCATCATCATCTCATCATGATATCATCATCATCATCATCATCATCATCATCATCATCATCTCATCATGATATCATCATCATCATCATCATCATCATCATCATCATCATCATCTCATCATGATATCATCATCATCATCATCTCATCATGATATCATCATCATCATCATCTCATCATGATATCATCATCATCTCATCATGATATCATCATCATCATCATCATCATCATCATCATCTCATCATGATATCATCATCAGCATCATCATCATCATCATCATCATCATCATCATCATCATCTTCATCATCTCATCATGATATCATCATCATAATCATCTCATCATGATATCATCATCATGATATCATCATCATCTCATCATGATATCATCCTCATCTCATCATGATATCATCTCCATCATCTTATCATGATATCATCATCATGATATCATCATCATCTCATCATGATATCATCATCATGATATCATCATCATCTCATCATGATATCATCATCATCATCATCATCTCATCATGATATCATCATCATGATATCATCATCATGATATCATCATCATCATCATCATCATCATCATCATTATGATATCATCATCATCATCTCATCATGATATCAGTATCATCATCTCATCATGATATCATCATCATCTCATCATGATATCATCATCATCATCATCATCATCATCTCATCATGATATCATCATCATGATATCATCATCATGATATCATCATCATCATCATTATCTCATCATGATATCATCATCATGATATCATCATCATGATATCATCATCATCATCATCATCTCATCATGATATCATCATCATGATATCATCATCATCTCATCATGATATCATCATCATGATATCATCATCATCATCATCATCTCATCATGATATCATCATCATGATATCATCATCATCATCATCATCTCATCATGATATCATCATCATGATATCATCATCATGATATCATCATCATCATCATCATCATCATCATGATATCATCATCATCATCTCATCATGATATCATCATCATCATCATCTCATCATGATATCATCATCATCATCATCTCATCATGATATCATCATCATCTCATCATGATATCATCATCATCATCATCATCTCATCATGATATCATCATCAGCATCATTATCATCATCATCATCATCATCTCATCATGATATCATCATCATCATCATCATCATCTCATCATGATATCATCATCATCATCATCATCTCATCATGATATCATCATCATCTCATCATGATATCATCATCATCATCATCATCATCATCATCATCATCTCATCATGATATCATCATCAGCATCATCATCATCATCATCATCATCATCATCATCATCATCATCATCATCATCATCTTCATCATCTCATCATGATATCATCATCATAATCATCTCATCATGATATCATCATCATGATATCATCATCATCTCATCATGATATCATCCTCATCTCATCATGATATCATCTCCATCATCTTATCATCATATCATCATCATGATATCATCATCATCTCATCATGATATCATCATCATGATATCATCATCATCTCATCATGATATCATCATCATCATCATCATCTCATCATGATATCATCATCATGATATCATCATCATGATATCATCATCATCATCATCATCATCATCATCATGATATCATCATCATCATCCCATCATGATATCATCATCATCATCTCATCATGATATCAGTATCATCATCTCATCATGATATCATCATCATCATCATCTCATCATGATATCATCATCATCATCATCATCATCATCTCATCATGATATCATCATCATGATATCATCATCATGATATCATCATCATCATCATTATCTCATCGTGATATCATCATCATGATATCATCATCATGATATCATCATCATCATCATCATCATCTCATCATGATATCATCATCATGATATCATCATCATGATATCATCATCATCATCATCTCATCATGATATCATCATCATGATATCATCATCATGATATCATCATCATCATCATCATCATTATCTCATCATGATATCATCCTCATCTCATCATGATATCATCTTCATCATCTCATCATGATATCATCATCATGATATCATCATCATCATCTCATCATGGTATCATCATCATGATATCATCATCATCATCATCTCATCATGATATCATCATCATCATCATCATCATCATCTCATCATGATATCATCATCATGATATCATCATCATGATATCATCATCATGATATCATCATCATCATCATCATCATCATCATCATCATCATCATCATCATGATATCATCATCATCATCTCATCATGATATCATCATCATCATCTCATCATGATATCAGTATCATCATCTCATCATGATATCATCATCATGATATCATCATCATGATATCATCATCATCATCATCATCATCATCATCATCATCATCATCATCATCATCATCTCATCATGATATCTTCATCATCATCTCATCATGATATCATCATCATCATCATCATCATCATCATCATCATCATCTCATCATCATCATCATCATCATCATCATCATCATCATCTCATCATGATATCATCATCATCTCATCATGATATCATTATCATCATCTCATCATGATATCATCATCATGATATCATCATGATATCATCATCATCATCATCATCTCATCATGATATTATCATCATCATCATCTCATCATGATATCATCATAATCATCTCATCATGATATCATCATCATGATATCATCATCATCTCATCATTATATCATCATCATGATATCATCATCATCATCTCATCATGATATCATCATCATCATCTCATCATGATATCATTATCATCACCTCATCATGATATCATCAACATCATCTCATCATGATATCATCATCATCTCATCATGATATCATCATCATCATCTCATCATGATATCATTATCATCATCTCATCATGATATCATCATCATCATCTCATCATGATATCATCATCATCTCATCATGATATCATCATCATCATCATCATCATCATCATCTCATCATGATATCATCATCAGCATCATCATCATCATCATCATCATCATCATCATCATCATCATCATCATCATCATCATCATCATCATCATCTCATCATGATATCATCATCATCATCATCTCATCATGATATCATCATCATCTCATCATGATATCATCATCATCATCATCATCATCATCATCATCTCATCATGATATCATCATCAGCATCATCATCATCATCATCATCATCATCTTCATCATCTCATCATGATATCATCATCATAATCATCTCATCATGATATCATCATCATGATATCATCATCATCTCATCATTATATCATCATCATGATATCATCATCATCATCTCATCATGATATCATCATCATCATCTCATCAAGATATCATTATCATCACCTCATCATGATATCATCATCATCATCTCATCATGATATCATCATCATCTCATCATGATATCATTATAATCATCTCATCATGATATCATCATCATCATCTCATCATGATATCATCATCATCTCATCATGATATCATCATCATCATCATCATCATCATCATCATCTCATCATGATATCATCATCAGCATCATCATCATCATCATCATCATCTCATCATGATATCATCATCATCATCATCTCATCATGATATCATCATCATCATCTCATCATGATATCATTATCATCATGATATCATCATCATCTCATCATGATATCATCATCATCATCTCATCATGATATCATTATCATCATCTCATCATGATATCATCATCATCATCTCATCATGATATCATCATCATCTCATCATGATATCATCATCATCATCATCATCTCATCATGATATCATCATCAGCATCATCATCATCATCATCATCATCATCATCATCATCATCATCATCATCTCATCATGATATCATCATCATCATCATCTCATCATGATATCATCATCATCATCTCATCATGATATCATTATCATCATCTCATCATGATATCATCATCATCTCATCATGATATCATCATCATCATCATCATCTTATCATGATATCATCATCAGCATCATCATCATCATCATCATCATCATCATCATCTCATCATGATATCATCATCATGATATCATCATTATCTCATCATGATATCATCATGATATCATCATCATCATCATCTCATCATGATATCATCATCATCATCATCATCATCATCTCATCATGATATCATCATCATCATCATCATCATCATCTCATCATGATATCATCATCATCATTATCTCATCATCATTATCTCATCATCATTATCTCATCATCATTATCTCATCATGATATCATCATCATGATATCATCATCATCATCTCATCATGATATCACCATCATGATATCATCATCATGATATCATCATCATCAACTTCTCATCATGATATCATCATCATGATATCATCATCATGATATCATCATCATCATCATCATCATCATCATCATCTCATCATGATATCATCCTCATCTCATCATGATATCATCTCCATCATCTTATCATGATATCATCATCATCATCTCATCATGATATCAGTATCATCATCTCATCATGATATCATCATCATCATCTCATCATGATATCATCATCATCATCATCATCATCATCATCATCATCTCATCATGATATCATCATCATGATATCATCATCATGATATCATCATCATCATCATTATCTCATCATGATATCATCATCATGATATCATCATCATGATATCATCATCATGATATCATCATCATCATCATCATCTCATCATGATATCATCATCATGATATCATCATCATCTCATCATGATATCATCATCATGATATCATCATCATCATCATCATCATCATCATCTCATCATGATATCATCATCAGCATCATCATCATCATCATCATCATCATCATCTTCATCATCTCATCATGATATCATCATCATAATCATCTCATCATGATATCATCATCATGATATCATCATCATCTCATCATTATATCATCATCATGATATCATCATTATCATCTCATCATGATATCATCATCATCATCTCATCATGATATCATCATCATCATCTCATCATGATATCATTATCATCACCTCATCATGATATCATCATCATCATCTCATCATGATATCATCATCATCTCATCATGATATCATTATAATCATCTCATCATGATATCATCATCATCATCTCATCATGATATCATCATCATCTCATCATGATATCATCATCATCATCATCATCATCATCATCTCATCATGATATCATCATCAGCATCATCATCATCATCATCATCATCTCATCATGATATCATCATCATCATCATCTCATCATGATATCATCATCATCATCTCATCATGATATCATTATCATCACCTCATCATGATATCATCATCATCATCTCATCATGATATCATCATCATCTCATCATGATATCATCATCATCATCTCATCATGATATCATTATCATCATCTCATCATGATATCATCATCATCATCTCATCATGATATCATCATCATCTCATCATGATATCATCATCATCATCATCATCTCATCATGATATCATCATCAGCATCATCATCATCATCATCATCATCATCATCATCATCATCTCATCATGATATCATCATCATCATCATCTCATCATGATATCATCATCATCATCTCATCATGATATCATTATCATCATCTCATCATGATATCATCATCATCTCATCATGATATCATCATCATCATCATCATCTTATCATGATATCATCATCAGCATCATCATCATCATCATCATCTCATCATGATATCATCATCATGATATCATCATTATCTCATCATGATATCATCATGATATCATCATCATCATCATCTCATCATGATATCATCATCATCATCATCATCATCATCATCTCATCATGATATCATCATCATCATTATCTCATCATCATTATCTCATCATCATCATCTCATCATGATATCATCATCATCATCATCATCATCATCATCATCTCATCATGATATCATCATCATCATCTCATCATGATATCATCATCATCAACTTCTCATCATGATATCATCATCATGATATCATCATCATGATATCATCATCATCATCATCATCATCATCTCATCATGATATCATCATCATCATCATCATCATCATCATCATCTCATCATGATATCATCATCATCATCTCATCATGATATCATCATCATCATCTCATCATGATATCAGTATCATCATCTCATCATGATATCATCATCATCATCTCATCATGATATCATCATCATCATCATCATCATCATCATCATCATCTCATCATGATATCATCATCATGATATCATCATCATGATATCATCATCATCATCATTATCTCATCATGATATCATCATCATGATATCATCATCATGATATCATCATCATCATCATCATCTCATCATGATATCATCATCATGATATCATCATCATCTCATCATGATATCATCATCATGATATCATCTCATCATGATATCATCATCATCATCATCATCTCATCATGATATCATCATCATGATATCATCATCATGATATCATCATCATCATCATCATCATCATCATGATATCATCATCATCATCTCATCATGATATCATCATCATCATCATCTCATCATGATATCATCATCATCATCATCTCATCATGATATCATCATCATCTCATCATGATATCATCATCATCATCATCATCATCTCATCATGATATCATCATCAGCATCATTATCATCATCATCATCATCATCATCATCATCTCATCATGATATCATCATCATCATCATCTCATCATGATATCATCATCATCATCATCTCATCATGATATCATCATCATCTCATCATGATATCATCATCATCATCATCATCATCATCATCTCATCATGATATCATCATCATGATATCATCATCATCATTATCTCATCATCATTATCTCATCATGATATCATCATCATGATATCATCATCATCATCTCATCATGATATCGCCATCATGATATCATCATCATGATATCATCATCATCAACTTCTCATCATGATATCATCATCATGATATCATCATCATGATATCATCATCATCATCATCATCATCATCATCTCATCATGATATCATCCTCATCTCATCATGATATCATCTCCATCATCTTATCATGATATCATCATCATGATATCATCATCATCTCATCATGATATCATCATCATGATATCATCATCATCTCATCATGATATCATCATCATCATCATCATCATCATCTCATCATGATATCATCATCATGATATCATCATCATCATCATCATCATCATCATCATCATCATCATGATATCATCATCATCATCTCATCATGATATCATCATCATCATCTCATCATGATATCAGTATCATCATCTCATCATGATATCATCATCATCATCATCTCATCATGATATCATCATCATCATCATCATCATCTCATCATGATATCATCATCATGATATCATCATCATCATCATTATCTCATCATGATATCATCATCATCTCATCATGATATCATTATCATCATCTCATCATGATATCATCATCATGATATCATCATCATCATCTCATCATGATATCATCATCACCATCTCATCATGATATCATTATCATCATCTCATCATTATATCACCATCATGATATCATCATCATCATCATCATCATCATCATCTTATCATGATATCATCATTATCTCATCATGATATCATCATCATCTCATCATGATATCATCATCATGATATCATCATCATCTCTTCATGATATCATCATCATCTCATCATGATATCATCATCTCATCATGATATTATCATCATGATATCGTCATCATCATCATCATCATCTCATCATGATATTATCATCATCATCATCTCATCATGATATCATCATCATCATCATCTCATCATGATATCATCATCATCATCATCTCATCATGATATCATCATCATCATCTCATCATGATATCATTATTATCATCTCATCATGATATCATCATCATGATATCATCATCTCATCATGATATCATCATCATCATCATCATCATCTCATCATGATATCATAATCATCATCATCATCATCTCATCATGATATCATCATCATCATCATCATCTCATCATGATATCATCATCATCATCTCATCATGATATCATCATCATCATCTCATCATGATATCATTATCATCATCTCATCATGATATCATCATCATGATATCATCATCTCATCATGATATCATCATCATCATCATCATCATCATCATCTCATCATGATATCATAATCATCATCATCATCATCTCATCATGATATCATCATCATCATCATCATCATCATCATCATCTCATCATGATATCATCATCATCATCTCATCATGATATCATCATCATCATCTCATCATGATATCATTATCATCATCTCATCATGATATCATCATCATCTCATCATGATATCATCACCATCATCATCATCATCTCATCATGATATCATCATCATCATCTCATCATGATATCATCATCATCATCATCTCATCATGATATCATCATCATCTCATCATGATATCATCATCATGATATCATCATCATCATCTCATCATGATATCATCATCATGATATCATCATCCCATCATGCTATCATTATCATCATATCATCATCATATTAACATCATGATATCATCATCATGATATCATCATCATCATCATCATCATCATCATCATCATCATCATCATCATCATCATCTCATCATCATTATATCATCATCATCATCATCATCATCATCATCATCATCATCATCATCATCATCATCAACATCATCTCATCATGATATCATCATCATGATATCATCATCATCATCATCATCATCATCTCATCATGATATCATCATCATGATATCATCATCATCATCATCATCATCATCATCATCATCTCATCATGATATCATCATCATCTCATCATGATATCATCATTATCATCTCATCATGATATCATCATCATGATATCATCATCATCTCATCATGATATCATCATCATGATATCATCATCATCATTATCTCATCATGATATTATCATCATGATATCATCATCATCATCTCATCATGATATCATCATCATCATCATCTCATCATGATATTATCATCATCATCACCTCATCATGATATCATCATCATCATCTCATCATGATATCATCATCATCTCATCATGATATCATCATCATCATCTCATCATGATATCATTATAATCATCTCATCATGATATCATCATCATCATCTCATCATGATATCATCATCATCTCATCATGATATCATCATCATCATCATCATCATCATCTCATCATGATATCATCATCAGCATCATCATCATCATCATCATCATCATCATCATCTCATCATGATATCATCATCATCATCATCTCATCATGATATCATCATCATCATCTCATCATGATATCATTATCATCACCTCATCATGATATCATCATCATCTCATCATGATATCATCATCAGCATCATCATCATCATCATCATCATCATCTCATCATGATATCATCATCATGATATCATCATGATATCATCATGATATCATCATCATCATCATCTCATCATGATATCATCATCATCATCATCATCATCTCATCATGATATCATCATCATCATCATCATCATCATCATCTCATCATGATATCATCATCATGATATCATCATCATCATTATCTCATCATGATATCATCATCATGATATCATCATCATCATCATCATCTCATCATGATATCACCATCATGATATCATCATCATGATATCATCATCATCAACTTCTCATCATGATATCATCATCATGATATCATCATCATCATCATCATCTCATCATGATATCATCCTCATCTCATCATGATATCATCTCCATCATCTTATCATGATATCATCATCATGATATCATCATCATTTCATCATGATATCATCATCATGATATCATCATCATCTCATCATGATATCATCATCATGATATCATCATCATGATATCATCATCATCATCATCATCATCATCATCATCATCATGATATCATCATCATCATCTCATCATGATATCATCATCATCATCATCTCATCATGATATCAGTATCATCATCTCATCATGATATCATCATCATCATCATCTCATCATGATATCATCATCATCATCATCATCATCATCTCATCATGATATCATCATCATGATATCATCATCATCATCATCATTATCTCATCATGATATCATCATCATGATATCATCATCATGATATCATCATCATCATCATCATCATCATCTCATCATGATATCATCATCATGATATCATCATCATGATATCATCATCATCATCATCTCATCATGATATCATCATCATGATATCATCATCATGATATCATCATCATGATATCATCATCATCATCATCATCATTATCTCATCATGATATCATCCTCATCTCATCATGATATCATCTTCATCATCTCATCATGATATCATCATCATGATATCATCATCATCATCTCATCATGGTATCATCATCATGATATCATCATCATCATCATCTCATCATGATATCATCATCATCATCATCATCATCTCATCATGATATCATCATCATGATATCATCATCATGATATCATCATCATGATATCATTATCATCATCTCATCATGATATCATCATCATCTCATCATGATATCATCATCATCATCATCATCTCATCATGATATCATCATCAGCATCATCATCATCATCATCATCATCTCATCATGATATCATCATCATGATATCATCATTATCTCATCATGATATCATCATGATATCATCATCATCATCATCTCATCATGATATCATCATCATCATCATCATCATCATCTCATCATGATATCATCATCATCATCATCATCATCATCTCATCATGATATCATCATCATGATATCATCATCATCATTATCTCATCATGATATCATCATCATGATATCATCATCATCATCATCTCATCATGATATCACCATCATGATATCATCATCATGATATCATCATCATCAACTTCTCATCATGATATCATCATCATGATATCATCATCATGATATCATCATCATCATCATCATCATCATCATCATCATCATCTCATCATGATATCATCCTCATCTCATCATGATATCATCTCCATTATCTTATCATGATATCATCATCATCCCATCATGATATCATCATCATGATATCATCATCATCTCATCATGATATCATCATCATGATATCATCATCATGATATCATCATCATGATATCATCATCATCATCATCATCATCATCATCATGATATCATCATCATCATCTCATCATGATATCATCATCATCATCATCTCATCATGATATCAGTATCATCATCTCATCATGATATCATCATCATCATCATCTCATCATGATATCATCATCATCATCATCATCATCATCATCTCATCATGATATCATCATCATGATATCATCATCATGATATCATAATCATCATCATCATTATCTCATCATGATATCATCATCATGATATCATCATCATGATATCATCATCATCATCATCATCATCTCATCATGATATCATCATCATGATATCATCATCATGATATCATCATCATCATCATCATCTCATCATGATATCATCATCATGATATCATCATCATGATATCATCATCATCATCATCATCATTATCTCATCATGATATCATCCTCATCTCATCATGATATCATCTTCATCATCTCATCATGATATCATCATCATGATATCATCATCATCATCTCATCATGGTATCATCATCATGATATCATCATCATCATCATCTCATCATGATATCATCATCATCATCATCATCATCATCTCATCATGATATCATCATCATGATATCATCATCATGATATCATCATCATGATATCATCATCATCATCATCATCATCATCATGATATCATCATCATCATCTCATCATGATATCATCATCATCATCTCATCATGATATCAGTATCATCATCTCATCATGATATCATCATCATGATATCATCATCATCATCATCATCATCATCATCATCATCATCATCTCATCATGATATCTTCATCATCATCTCATCATGATATCATCATCATCATCATCATCATCATCTCATCATCATCATCATCATCATCTCATCATGATATCATCATCATCTCATCATGATATCATTATCATCATCTCATCATGATATCATCATCATGATATCATCATGATATCATCATCATCATCATCATCATCTCATCATGATATTATCATCATCATCATCTCATCATGATATCATCACAATCATCTCATCATGATATCATCATCATGATATCATCATCATCTCATCATTATATCATCATCATGATATCATCATCATCATCTCATCATGATATCATCATCATCATCTCATCATGATATCATTATCATCACCTCATCATGATATCATCGTCATCATCTCATCATGATATCATCATCATCTCATCATGATATCATCATCATCATCTCATCATGATATCATTATCATCATCTCATCATGATATCATCATCATCATCTCATCATGATATCATCATCATCTCATCATGATATCATCATCATCATCATCATCATCATCATCATCATCATCTCATCATGATATCATCATCAGCATCATCATCATCATCATCATCATCATCATCATCATCATCATCATCATCATCATCTCATCATGATATCATCATCATCATCATCATCTCATCATGATATCATCATCATCATCATCATCATCATCATCATCATCATCATCATCATCATCTCATCATGATATCATCATCAGCATCATCATCATCATCATCATCATCATCATCTTCATCATCTCATCATGATATCATCATCATAATCATCTCATCATGATATCATCATCATGATATCATCATCATGATATCATCATCATCTCATCATGATATCATCCTCATCTCATCATGATATCATCTCCATCATCTTATCATGATATCATCATCATGATATCATCATCATCTCATCATGATATCATCCTCATGATATCATCATCATCTCATCATGATATCATCATCATCATCATCTCATCATGATATCATCATCATGATATCATCATCATGATATCATCATCATCATCATCATCATCATCATCATCATCATCATGATATCATCATCATCATCTCATCATGATATCATCATCATCATCATCTCATCATGATATCAGTATCATCATCTCATCATGATATCATCATCATCATCATCATCATCATCATCATCATCATCTCATCATGATATCATCATCATCATCATCATCATCATCATCATTATCATCATCATCATCATCATCTCATCATGATATCATCATCATCATCATCTCATCATGATATCATCATCATCATCATCTCATCATGATATCATCATCATCTCATCATGATATCATCATCATCATCATCATCATCATCATCTCATCATGATATCATCATCAGCATCATCATCATCATCATCATCATCATCATCATCATCATCATCTTCATCATCTCATCATGATATCATCATCATAATCATCTCATCATGATATCATCATCATGATATCATCATCATCTCATCATGATATCATCCTCATCTCATCATGATATCATCTCCATCATCTTATCATGATATCATCATCATGATATCATCATCATCTCATCATGATATCATCATCATGATATCATCATCATCTCATCATGATATCATCATCATCATCATCATCTCATCATGATATCATCATCATGATATCATCATCATGATATCATCATCATCATCATCATCATCATCATCATTATGATATCATCATCATCATCTCATCATGATATCAGTATCATCATCTCATCATGATATCATCATCATCTCATCATGATATCATCATCATCATCATCATCATCATCATCATCTCATCATGATATCATCATCATGATATCATCATCATGATATCATCATCATCATCATTATCTCATCATGATATCATCATCATGATATCATCATCATGATATCATCATCATCATCATCATCTCATCATGATATCATCATCATGATATCATCATCATCTCATCATGATATCATCATCATGATATCATCATCATCATCATCATCTCATCATGATATCATCATCATGATATCATCATCATCATCATCATCTCATCATGATATCATCATCATGATATCATCATCATGATATCATCATCATCATCATCATCATCTCATCATGATATCATCATCATCATCATCTCATCATGATATCATCATCATCATCATCTCATCATGATATCATCATCATCTCATCATGATATCATCATCATCATCATCATCTCATCATGATATCATCATCAGCATCATTATCATCATCATCATCATCATCTCATCATGATATCATCATCATCATCATCATCATCTCATCATGATATCATCATCATCATCATCATCTCATCATGATATCATCATCATCTCATCATGATATCATCATCATCATCATCATCATCATCATCATCTCATCATGATATCATCATCAGCATCATCATCATCATCATCATCATCATCATCATCATCATCATCATCATCATCATCATCATCATCATCATCTTCATCATCTCATCATGATATCATCATCATAATCATCTCATCATGATATCATCATCATGATATCATCATCATCTCATCATGATATCATCCTCATCTCATCATGATATCATCTCCATCATCTTATCATCATATCATCATCATGATATCATCATCATCTCATCATGATATCATCATCATGATATCATCATCATCTCATCATGATATCATCATCATCATCATCATCTCATCATGATATCATCATCATGATATCATCATCATGATATCATCATCATGATATCATCATCATCATCATCATCATCATCATCATCATGATATCATCATCATCATCCCATCATGATATCATCATCATCATCTCATCATGATATCAGTATCATCATCTCATCATGATATCATCATCATCATCATCTCATCATGATATCATCATCATCATCATCATCATCATCTCATCATGATATCATCATCATGATATCATCATCATGATATCATCATCATCATCATTATCTCATCGTGATATCATCATCATGATATCATCATCATGATATCATCATCATCATCATCATCATCATCTCATCATGATATCATCATCATGATATCATCATCATGATATCATCATCATCATCATCTCATCATGATATCATCATCATGATATCATCATCATGATATCATCATCATCATCATCATCATTATCTCATCATGATATCATCCTCATCTCATCATGATATCATCTTCATCATCTCATCATGATATCATCATCATGATATCATCATCATCATCTCATCATGGTATCATCATCATGATATCATCATCATCATCATCTCATCATGATATCATCATCATCATCATCATCATCATCATCTCATCATGATATCATCATCATGATATCATCATCATGATATCATCATCATGATATCATCATCATCATCATCATCATCATCATCATCATCATCATGATATCATCATCATCATCTCATCATGATATCATCATCATCATCTCATCATGATATCAGTATCATCATCTCATCATGATATCATCATCATGATATCATCATCATGATATCATCATCATGATATCATCATCATCATCATCATCATCATCATCATCATCTCATCATGATATCTTCATCATCATCTCATCATGATATCATCATCATCATCATCATCATCATCATCATCTCATCATCATCATCATCATCATCATCATCATCATCATCATCTCATCATGATATCATCATCATCTCATCATGATATCATTATCATCATCTCATCATGATATCATCATCATGATATCATCATGATATCATCATCATCATCATCATCTCATCATGATATTATCATCATCATCATCTCATCATGATATCATCATAATCATCTCATCATGATATCATCATCATGATATCATCATCATCTCATCATTATATCATCATCATGATATCATCATCATCATCTCATCATGATATCATCATCATCATCTCATCATGATATCATTATCATCACCTCATCATGATATCATCAACATCATCTCATCATGATATCATCATCATCTCATCATGATATCATCATCATCATCTCATCATGATATCATTATCATCATCTCATCATGATATCATCATCATCATCTCATCATGATATCATCATCATCTCATCATGATATCATCATCATCATCATCATCATCATCATCTCATCATGATATCATCATCAGCATCATCATCATCATCATCATCATCATCATCATCATCATCATCATCATCATCATCATCATCTCATCATGATATCATCATCATCATCATCTCATCATGATATCATCATCATCTCATCATGATATCATCATCATCATCATCATCATCATCATCATCTCATCATGATATCATCATCAGCATCATCATCATCATCATCATCATCATCATCTTCATCATCTCATCATGATATCATCATCATAATCATCTCATCATGATATCATCATCATGATATCATCATCATCTCATCATTATATCATCATCATGATATCATCATCATCATCTCATCATGATATCATCATCATCATCTCATCATGATATCATCATCATCATCTCATCAAGATATCATTATCATCACCTCATCATGATATCATCATCATCATCTCATCATGATATCATCATCATCTCATCATGATATCATTATAATCATCTCATCATGATATCATCATCATCATCTCATCATGATATCATCATCATCTCATCATGATATCATCATCATCATCATCATCATCATCATCTCATCATGATATCATCATCAGCATCATCATCATCATCATCATCATCTCATCATGATATCATCATCATCATCATCTCATCATGATATCATCATCATCATCTCATCATGATATCATTATCATCACCTCATCATGATATCATCATCATCATCTCATCATGATATCATCATCATCTCATCATGATATCATCATCATCATCTCATCATGATATCATTATCATCATCTCATCATGATATCATCATCATCATCTCATCATGATATCATCATCATCTCATCATTATATCATCATCATGATATCATCATCATCATCTCATCATGATATCATCATCATCATCTCATCATGATATCATTATCATCACCTCATCATGATATCATCAACATCATCTCATCATGATATCATCATCATCTCATCATGATATCATCATCATCATCTCATCATGATATCATTATCATCATCTCATCATGATATCATCATCATCATCTCATCATGATATCATCATCATCTCATCATGATATCATCATCATCATCATCATCATCATCTCATCATGATATCATCATCAGCATCATCATCATCATCATCATCATCATCATCATCATCATCATCATCATCATCATCATCATCTCATCATGATATCATCATCATCATCATCTCATCATGATATCATCATCATCTCATCATGATATCATCATCATCATCATCATCATCATCATCTCATCATGATATCATCATCAGCATCATCATCATCATCATCATCATCATCATCTTCATCATCTCATCATGATATCATCATCATAATCATCTCATCATGATATCATCATCATGATATCATCATCATCTCATCATTATATCATCATCATGATATCATCATCATCATCTCATCATGATATCATCATCATCATCTCATCATGATATCATCATCATCATCTCATCAAGATATCATTATCATCACCTCATCATGATATCATCATCATCATCTCATCATGATATCATCATCATCTCATCATGATATCATTATAATCATCTCATCATGATATCATCATCATCATCATCTCATCATGATATCATCATCATCTCATCATGATATCATCATCATCATCATCATCATCATCATCTCATCATGATATCATCATCAGCATCATCATCATCATCATCATCATCTCATCATGATATCATCATCATCATCATCTCATCATGATATCATCATCATCATCTCATCATGATATCATTATCATCACCTCATCATGATATCATCATCATCATCTCATCATGATATCATCATCATCTCATCATGATATCATCATCATCATCTCATCATGATATCATTATCATCATCTCATCATGATATCATCATCATCATCTCATCATGATATCATCATCATCTCATCATGATATCATCATCATCATCATCATCTCATCATGATATCATCATCAGCATCATCATCATCATCATCATCATCATCATCATCATCATCATCTCATCATGATATCATCATCATCATCATCTCATCATGATATCATCATCATCATCTCATCATGATATCATTATCATCATCTCATCATGATATCATCATCATCTCATCATGATATCATCATCATCATCATCATCTTATCATGATATCATCATCAGCATCATCATCATCATCATCATCTCATCATGATATCATCATCATGATATCATCATTATCTCATCATGATATCATCATGATATCATCATCATCATCATCTCATCATGATATCATCATCATCATCATCATCATCATCATCATCTCATCATGATATCATCATCATCATCATCATCATCATCTCATCATGATATCATCATCATCATTATCTCATCATCATTATCTCATCATCATTATCTCATCATGATATCATCATCATGATATCATCATCATCATCTCATCATGATATCACCATCATGATATCATCATCATGATATCATCATCATCAACTTCTCATCATGATATCATCATCATGATATCATCATCATGATATCATCATCATCATCATCATCATCATCTCATCATGATATCATCCTCATCTCATCATGATATCATCTCCATCATCTTATCATGATATCATCATCATCATCTCATCATGATATCAGTATCATCATCTCATCATGATATCATCATCATCATCTCATCATGATATCATCATCATCATCATCATCATCATCATCATCATCATCTCATCATGATATCATCATCATGATATCATCATCATGATATCATCATCATCATCATTATCTCATCATGATATCATCATCATGATATCATCATCATGATATCATCATCATGATATCATCATCATCATCATCATCTCATCATGATATCATCATCATGATATCATCATCATCTCATCATGATATCATCATCATGATATCATCATCATCATCATCATCATCATCATCTCATCATGATATCATCATCAGCATCATCATCATCATCATCATCATCATCTTCATCATCTCATCATGATATCATCATCATAATCATCTCATCATGATATCATCATCATGATATCATCATCATCTCATCATTATATCATCATCATGATATCATCATCATCATCTCATCATGATATCATCATCATCATCTCATCATGATATCATCATCATCATCTCATCATGATATCATTATCATCACCTCATCATGATATCATCATCATCATCTCATCATGATATCATCATCATCTCATCATGATATCATTATAATCATCTCATCATGATATCATCATCATCATCTCATCATGATATCATCATCATCTCATCATGATATCATCATCATCATCATCATCATCATCATCTCATCATGATATCATCATCAGCATCATCATCATCATCATCATCATCTCATCATGATATCATCATCATCATCATCTCATCATGATATCATCATCATCATCTCATCATGATATCATTATCATCACCTCATCATGATATCATCATCATCATCTCATCATGATATCATCATCATCTCATCATGATATCATCATCATCATCTCATCATGATATCATTATCATCATCTCATCATGATATCATCATCATCATCTCATCATGATATCATCATCATCTCATCATGATATCATCATCATCATCATCATCTCATCATGATATCATCATCAGCATCATCATCATCATCATCATCATCATCATCATCATCTCATCATGATATCATCATCATCATCATCTCATCATGATATCATCATCATCATCTCATCATGATATCATTATCATCATCTCATCATGATATCATCATCATCTCATCATGATATCATCATCATCATCATCATCTTATCATGATATCATCATCAGCATCATCATCATCATCATCATCTCATCATGATATCATCATCATGATATCATCATTATCTCATCATGATATCATCATGATATCATCATCATCATCATCTCATCATGATATCATCATCATCATCATCATCATCATCTCATCATGATATCATCATCATCATCATCATCATCATCATCTCATCATGATATCATCATCATCATCATTATCTCATCATCATTATCTCATCATCATTATCTCATCATGATATCATCATCATGATATCATCATCATCATCTCATCATGATATCACCATCATGATATCATCATCATGATATCATCATCATCAACTTCTCATCATGATATCATCATCATGATATCATCATCATGATATCATCATCATCATCATCATCATCATCTCATCATGATATCATCCTCATCTCATCATGATATCATCTCCATCATCTTATCATGATATCATCATCATCATCTCATCATGATATCAGTATCATCATCTCATCATGATATCATCATCATCATCTCATCATGATATCATCATCATCATCATCATCATCATCATCATCATCTCATCATGATATCATCATCATGATATCATCATCATGATATCATCATCATCATCATTATCTCATCATGATATCATCATCATGATATCATCATCATCATCATCATCTCATCATGATATCATCATCATGATATCATCATCATCTCATCATGATATCATCATCATGATATCATCATCATCTCATCATGATATCATCATCATCATCATCATCTCATCATGATATCATCATCATGATATCATCATCATGATATCATCATCATCATCATCATCATCATCATGATATCATCATCATCATCTCATCATGATATCATCATCATCATCATCTCATCATGATATCATCATCATCATCATCTCATCATGATATCATCATCATCTCATCATGATATCATCATCATCATCATCATCATCTCATCATGATATCATCATCAGCATCATTATCATCATCATCATCATCATCATCATCATCTCATCATGATATCATCATCATCATCATCTCATCATGATATCATCATCATCATCATCTCATCATGATATCATCATCATCTCATCATGATATCATCATCATCATCATCATCATCATCTCATCATGATATCATCATCAGCATCATCATCATCATCATCATCATCATCATCATCATCATCATCATCATCATCATCTTCATCATCTCATCATGATATCATCATCATAATCATCTCATCATGATATCATCATCATGATATCATCATCATCTCATCATGATATCATCCTCATCTCATCATGATATCATCTCCATCATCTTATCATGATATCATCATCATGATATCATCATCATCTCATCATGATATCATCATCATGATATCATCATCATCTCATCATGATATCATCATCATCATCATCTCATCATGATATCATCATCATGATATCATCATCATGATATCATCATCATCATCATCATCATCATCATCATGATATCATCATCATCATCTCATCATAATATCATCATCATCATCTCATCATGATATCAGTATCATCATCTCATCATGATATCATCATCATCATCATCTCATCATGATATCATCATCATCATCATCATCATCATCATCATCATCTCATCATGATATCATCATCATGATATCATCATCATGATATCATCATCATCATCATTATCTCATCGTGATATCATCATCATGATATCATCATCATGATATCATCATCATCATCATCATCTCATCATGATATCATCATCATGATATCATCATCATGATATCATCATCATCATCATCTCATCATGATATCATCATCATGATATCATCATCATGATATCATCATCATCATCATCATCATTATCTCATCATGATATCATCCTCATCTCATCATGATATCATCTTCATCATCTCATCATGATATCATCATCATGATATCATCATCATCATCTCATCATGGTATCATCATCATCATCATCTCATCATGATATCATCATCATCATCATCATCATCATCATCATCTCATCATGATATCATCATCATGATATCATCATCATGATATCATCATCATGATATCATCATCATCATCATCATCATCATCATCATCATGATATCATCATCATCATCTCATCATGATATCATCATCATCATCTCATCATGATATCAGTATCATCATCTCATCATGATATCATCATCATGATATCATCATCATGATATCATCATCATCATCATCATCATCATCATCATCATCATCATCATCATCTCATCATGATATCTTCATCATCATCTCATCATGATATCATCATCGTCATCATCATCATCATCATCATCATCTCATCATCATCATCATCATCATCATCTCATCATGATATCATCATCATCTCATCATGATATCATTATCATCATCTCATCATGATATCATCATCATGATATCATCATGATATCATCATCATCATCATCATCTCATCATGATATTATCATCATCATCATCTCATCATGATATCATCATAATCATATCATCATGATATCATCATCATGATATCATCATCATCTCATCATTATATCATCATCATGATATCATCATCATCATCTCATCATGATATCATTATCATCACCTCATCATGATATCATCATCATCATCTCATCATGATATCATCATCATCTCATAATGATATCATCATCATCATCTCATCATGATATCATTATCATCATCTCATCATGATATCATCATCATCATCTCATCATGATATCATCATCATCTCATCATGATATCATCATCATCATCATCATCATCATCATCATCATCTCATCATGATATCATCATCAGCATCATCATCATCATCATCATCATCATCATCATCATCATCATCATCATCTCATCATGATATCATCATCATCATCTTCTCATCATGATATCATCATCATCTCATCATGATATCATCATCATCATCATCATCATCATCATCATCATCTCATCATGATATCATCATCAGCATCATCATCATCATCATCATCATCATCTTCATCATCTCATCATGATATCATCATCATAATCATCTCATCATGATATCATCATCATGATATCATCATCATCTCATCATTATATCATCATCATGATATCATCATCATCATCTCATCATGATATCATCATCATCATCTCATCATGATATCATTATCATCACCTCATCATGATATCATCATCATCATCTCATCATGATATCATCATCATCTCATCATGATATCATTATAATCATCTCATCATGATATCATCATCATCATCTCATCATGATATCATCATCATCTCATCATGATATCATCATCATCATCATCATCATCATCTCATCATGATATCATCATCAGCATCATCATCATCATCATCATCATCATCATCATCTCATCATGATATCATCATCATCATCATCTCATCATGATATCATCATCATCATCATCTCATCATGATATCATTATCATCACCTCATCATGATATCATCATCATCATCTCATCATGATATCATCATCATCTCATCATGATATCATCATCATCATCTCATCATGATATCATTATCATCATCTCATCATGATATCATCATCATCATCTCATCATGATATCATCATCATCATCTCATCATGATATCATCATCATCATCATCATCTCATCATGATATCATCATCAGCATCATCATCATCATCATCATCATCATCATCATCATCATCATCATCATCATCTCATCATGATATCATCATCATCATCATCATCTCATCATGATATCATCATCATCATCTCATCATGATATCATTATCATCATCTCATCATGATATCATCATCATCTCATCATGATATCATCATCATCATCATCATCTTATCATGATATCATCATCAGCATCATCATCATCATCATCATCATCTCATCATGATATCATCATCATGATATCATCATTATCTCATCATGATATCATCATGATATCATCATCATCATCATCTCATCATGATATCATCATCATCATCATCATCATCATCATCTCATCATGATATCATCATCATCATCATCATCATCATCTCATCATGATATCATCATCATGATATCATCATCATCATTATCTCATCATCATTATCTCATCATGATATCATCATCATGATATCATCATCATCATCTCATCATGATATCGCCATCATGATATCATCATCATGATATCATCATCATCAACTTCTCATCATGATATCATCATCATGATATCATCATCATGATATCATCATCATCATCATCATCTCATCATGATATCATCCTCATCTCATCATGATATCATCTCCATCATCTTATCATGATATCATCATCATGATATCATCATCATCTCATCATGATATCATCATCATGATATCATCATCATCTCATCATGATATCATCATCATCATCATCATCATGATATCAGTATCATCATCTCATCATGATATCATCATCATGATATCATCATCATGATATCATCATCATCATCATCATCATCATCATCATCATCATCATCTCATCATGATATCTTCATCATCATCTCATCATGATATCATCATCATCATCATCATCATCATCATCATCTCATCATCATCATCATCATCATCATCATCTCATCATGATATCATCATCATCTCATCATGATATCATTATCATCATCTCATCATGATATCATCATCATGATATCATCATGATATCATCATCATCATCATCTCATCATGATATTATCATCATCATCATCTCATCATGATATCATCATAATCATCTCATCATGATATCATCATCATGATATCATCATCATCTCATCATTATATCATCATCATGATATCATCATCATCATCTCATCATGATATCATCATCATCATCTCATCATGATATCATTATCATCACCTCATCATGATATCATCATCATCATCTCATCATGATATCATCATCATCTCATCATGATATCATCATCATCATCTCATCATGATATCATTATCATCATCTCATCATGATATCATCATCATCATCTCATCATGATATCATCATCATCTCATCATGATATCATCATCATCATCATCATCATCATCATCATCTCATCATGATATCATCATCAGCATCATCATCATCATCATCATCATCATCATCATCATCATCATCATCATCTCATCATGATATCATCATCATCATCTTCTCATCATGATATCATCATCATCTCATCATTATATCATCATCATCATCATCATCATCATCATCTCATCATGATATCATCATCAGCATCATCATCATCATCATCATCATCATCTTCATCATCTCATCATGATATCATCATCATAATCATCTCATCATGATATCATCATCATGATATCATCATCATCTCATCATTATATCATCATCATGATATCATCATCATCATCTCATCATGATATCATCATCATCATCTCATCATGATATCATTATCATCACCTCATCATGATATCATCATCATCATCTCATCATGATATCATCATCATCTCATCATGATATCATTATAATCATCTCATCATGATATCATCATCATCATCTCATCATGATATCATCATCATCTCATCATGATATCATCATCATCATCATCATCATCATCATCTCATCATGATATCATCATCAGCATCATCAGCATCATCATCATCATCATCATCTCATCATGATATCATCATCATCATCATCTCATCATGATATCATCATCATCATCATCTCATCATGATATCATTATCATCACCTCATCATGATATCATCATCATCATCTCATCATGATATCATCATCATCTCATCATGATATCATCATCATCATCTCATCATGATATCATTATCATCATCTCATCATGATATCATCATCATCATCTCATCATGATATCATCATCATCATCTCATCATGATATCATCATCATCATCATCATCTCATCATGATATCATCATCAGCATCATCATCATCATCATCATCATCATCATCATCATCATCATCATCTCATCATGATATCATCATCATCATCATCTCATCATGATATCATCATCATCATCTCATCATGATATCATTATCATCATCTCATCATGATATCATCATCATCTCATCATGATATCATCATCATCATCATCATCTTATCATGATATCATCATCAGCATCATCATCATCATCATCATCATCTCATCATGATATCATCATCATGATATCATCATTATCTCATCATGATATCATCATGATATCATCATCATCATCATCTCATCATGATATCATCATCATCATCATCATCATCATCATCATCTCATCATGATATCATCATCATCATCATCATCATCATCATCTCATCATGATATCATCATCATGATATCATCATCATCATTATCTCATCATCATTATCTCATCATGATATCATCATCATGATATCATCATCATCATCTCATCATGATATCGCCATCATGATATCATCATCATGATATCATCATCATCAACTTCTCATCATGATATCATCATCATGATATCATCATCATGATATCATCATCATCATCATCATCATCATCTCATCATGATATCATCCTCATCTCATCATGATATCATCTCCATCATCTTATCATGATATCATCATCATGATATCATCATCATCTCATCATGATATCATCATCATGATATCATCATCATCTCATCATGATATCATCATCATCATCATCATCATCTCATCATGATATCATCATCATGATATCATCATCATGATATCATCATCATCATCATCATCATCATCATCATGATATCATCATCATCATCTCATCATGATATCATCATCATCATCTCATCATGATATCAGTATCATCATCTCATCATGATATCATCATCATCATCATCTCATCATGATATCATCATCATCATCATCATCATCTCATCATGATATCATCATCATGATATCATCATCATCATCATTATCTCATCATGATATCATCATCATGATATCATCATCATGATATCATCATCATCATCATCATCTCATCATGATATCATCATCATGATATCATCATCATGATATCATCATCATCATCATCTCATCATGATATCATCATCATGATATCATCATCATGATATCATCATCATCATCATCATCATTATCTCATCATGATATCATCCTCATCTCATCATGATATCATCCTCATCTCATCATGATATCATCTTCATCATCTCATCATGATATCATCATCATGATATCATCATCATCATCTCATCATGAAAATACAATAAAACCAAACAATAGGAGTGACTGGTGCGCTAAAGTAAACCCCACACGGTAAAAAGAGTATATGAAAGTATAATAATTGCCTGAAAGTTGTTGATATGGCAATGGAGTATGGACAAAGTCTTCAATGTTTCATACCATATATAAGGAAACAAAAAAACAGACAGAGACCATAGTGTAATTCAATATTATAGTAAATATTGGTGCAGAATGAACAAATGCACTCACAAATGAAGTAGGTATGTAGGGCACGTCAAATATCTGATAGAATCTTCTCTCTTCCCCATATAATCCTCACATATAGCGGAGTGAAACGAGGAGATAGGTGATTAGTAGTAGAAAAGATATTTAATAAAACAAACAAATGGTAGCTTACATAAAAGTACTCAGCATCAGGTCTCTCCACAAGAAAAGTCCCAGGACAAAGTCTTTCAGTCCCAACATATGACTTAAAATCTGGAAAATATAGCAGTATTGGTAGGCACGCTACGCGTTTCGCCTTAAAACAGGCTTCCTCTCGGCGTGTGCCTACCATACTGCTTGAATCCTTTAAATAAGATGTGTCTTCGCGCGTCTTCTGTATGCGCATACTTCCGGGTTTCTTCAACGGTGACGTCATCGCGACTCCGTCGCATAGCGTGAGTTGGATGATATCTCGCGAGACTTGGTTCTCCACCGGCATAGTAGTTTCCAATGGGAAAAAAAAAGCATATATACATAGTTCTTTACCACACGGACACCAATGCAAGGACATCATTTGCAGTATGATTTCCTGCAAGAGCATATATATGTATCCATATATGTTTCTTGGTATACAGACATATATAAAAAAAAAGAAAAATATATATATATAAAAAAAAGGATATATTAAAAATATTATTTTAATGAAAAATATTTTAAAATACATGAAAGCTTATAAAACATATAAAAAGAAAAAACATATATGGTATTATGCCCCTGCACTTATAAAATAAATAAAACATATATATAAAAACATACACATGAATTTATTCATGTCTGCTATATTAATAGATGGGAAGAAATAGGGAGAAAATTTTTTTATTTAAAAATTATAAAAAATTATAAAAAATTAAATAGGTCAAATTCAGCGTTGTGGCCTTTTGGTTGGAGGGTGTCCACTTCGAATACCCATTTCATTTCTGTCTTTCCCATTTCTCTAATATTGTCCCCACCTCTCCAATGTTTTGGTACTTTATCTATAGCCCAAAATTTCATACCTTTGGGATCCTTGTTATGCTTTTCCAAAAAGTGTTTAGAAAGAGAATGTTGTGTGATACCTTTTTTAATGTTTCTGACATGCTCCCCCACTCGCTTTTTTAGAGTCCTTGATGTTCTTCCAATATATTGTATGCCACAAGGGCATTCTATAAGATAAATTACGTTGGTGGAGGAGCATGTCAGAAATTTTTTAACTGAAAATTCTCGTTGGTTTGAATGGGATTTATAATTGGTGATGGGGTATTTTTGAACCGCAGATACCCTACATGGTTCGCAGTTCTTACATCCATAAAAACCTACTTTTTGTGTAAGAAAGTGATGTACAGCTTTCTCTTTTTGTTTAGAGAAAAAACTCTTTGTTAGCTTGTTTTTTAAGTTTTGAGCTCCTCTAAATATAAGTTTTGGTTTGTCTGGTATAAATTGTTTTAATGTATCGTCTTTCATAAGGATTTTCCAATGTTTGTTAACAATTTTTCTAATGTCTGATGATTTGTTGTTATAATCAAATACTAATGGCATCCTATATTGATCATCAGTATTTTTAAAAACATTTTTTGGTTGTAGTAATGTTTTTCTATCCATAATTTCTATATCTTTTATGGTATTTTCTATTATTACTGGATCGTAGCCCTTTTCTTCGAATCTGTTTTTTAGTATATTGGCTTGTTGTTGATACGTATTCACATCTGTGCAGTTTCTTCTTAGCCTCATACATTGGCTTTTAGGAACTCCCTTTAGCCATGGTGGATAATGGCAGCTGTCAAAATTTATAAATCCATTAGTGTCTACTTTTTTGAAAAAAGTTTTGGTCTTAAGTGTTCCATTTTGTATAAATACCATCAGATCTAAAAATTGGATATCTGTTTTACTGTATACTGTATTTAAAACAATATTTTTATTGTTTTTATTTAATGAGGCAAGGAAGGTATCCAGACTATCCTGATCCCCTTTCCAAATAAAGAATAGATCATCTATATATCTTTTATATGTGACTAGGTTCGCCTCCCAGCTATGTTGGTTCCACACAGATTGGTCCTCCCAATCCCCCATAAAGAGGTTTGCATAACTGGGGGCTACCCTAGTCCCCATAGCTGTTCCTGTTTTCTGCAGATAAAAGGTCTCTTCGAACCAAAAGAAATTGTGATCAAGGATAATTCTTAACCCCTCAAGAATATATTCTATTTGTGCGGAAGTCATCTCGCCCTCTTTTCTCAAAAAATTCTCAACAGCTTGACAGCCCTGGTGGTGTTCTATAACAGTATATAGCGAAGACACATCGCTTGAAACCAGGAAGTAATCCTCCTGCCAATCTATGGTTTCTAAAATTCTTATAAGACTTATTGAGTCTTTCAGATATGATTTTAACTTTTTAACGTAGGGTTGTAATGTAATGTCTAAATACTCTGATAGGTTTGAAAGAATGGATCGAATGCCAGATACTATTGGTCTTCCGGGTGGATTAGTAGGGTTTTTGTGGATTTTTGGGAGAAAGTATATGGTAGGAATTTTCGGATATAGAATGTTTATGTAATCTGCTTCTTTTTTATTAATGAATTGGTTAGTTTTACCTTTATCTAGAAAAGTTGACAATATTTTCTTATATTGATTAGTTGGATCTCCCTTCAATAAGCCATATACTTTCTCATCTTTTAGCTGTTTGTAGGCCTCATTCCTATAATCCTCACGAGATAAGATCACAATTCCTCCTCCCTTATCCGCCGGTTTGATAATAATGTCCTCATCTGTTTGTAATTCTTTCAAAGTTTTCAGTTCTTTTTTAGTAAAATTATTTTTATTGTACTTAGTGTGTTTAATGCGCTTAAGATCATCTGTTACTAGTTTTTCAAATATGTCTAATGCGCCTGATTTGTACGTAGTTGGGTAGAAATTAGATTTCTTCTTTAGATTTGAAACAGTGATTTGGTTCTCATTCTCCACCTGAGTTTTTCCACTTTCAAGATTGGGTTTTAAAGTGTAGAATCTTTTTAAGGTTGCTTGTCTAATGAATTTATTAACGTCAATATAGGCGGCAAAAGTGTTGAATTTTTTTGTGGGGGCGAATTTTAAACCCTTACTTAGTATCAACAGTTGCTCTTGGGAGAGGATTTTGTGGGACAGGTTAAAAATGCCAGAAGATAAGGAAGTAGTAGTTGTTTTTTTATTATTTTCAATTTTTATCTTCCTCCTCTGTGCCAACTTGCCCCCTCTTTTTCCTCTCCCTGAAAAAACCTTTTTCTTTTTGAGTTTACAGTTCGTTGTGGGGGAATTCTTTGAGGTTGTGGGGGAATTCTTTGTGATCTTCGGTCTAGATCTAAAAAATGTGGTTTAAGTGTATGGTGATTTTGTGTTTTTATATTATTATTATTTTGTGGTAAAGGTTTGAGTGGTCTAAATTTGTGATCTGAAGTGGGGGATGTATTACCCAATTGTGATAAAACATAAAATTGATTAGTTACTAAAGTATCATCAAATTTACTGTCAATATTCTGAATTTGTGGGACAGGGATATTGTGATATTTTGTCTCTTCACTTATTTTTATAAGTCTGTTTTGTATATTCTCAGTAGGAAGTGCTTGTGAATAATCCGAAGATTTATATATTTTTGTATTGTTTTTGAAATCATTATAACGGGTGTATCTTTGGTGTGATCTGGATTTATCATTATATGTGTCCTGATTGGTGTTTAACTCTGTGTGTTTAGTCTCGTAATTAATTTTTTTATTTCGATAATCTGTTGGTTGTCTCACTGTATTGAGTCTGTAATCCTCCTTATCTCTTATGTATTTTTTTATTTTTATATGTTTGGTTTCTGTCTCCAATTTTTCAAGCTTCTTTATAGTGCTTCTAGTATATTCTTTATAATCCTCTAATTCTATAAATGGATCTAAACAAGAATGGATTCTATTAATCTCTTTATCCAAAATGCTCAAATTTTTTTCCCTTTGTTCAATGATAATTTTCATTAGATGACAAGTGCATTTCTCGAGTGTGGTATTCCACTCTAGAATGAAGTTGTCATCTTCTAAATCGAAGGTCGGGTTTTTAAAAAATCTTAAACCCCGAGGTGTAATTCCTTCTTCTAGGTATTTAGTAAGGGTAGCTATCTCCCATTTAATTTTTGTCTCCTTTATAAGATGTTTCTCTAATTCTAGAAAGGTATTTTCTAGATTCATCTCTTCACAGTTCTCACTAGGGAGTTTGTCTGTCAGAAAAGCTTCCCTTACATGAGAAAGAATATTTTTACGATAATCAAAAAGAGACATTTTGATCCTTTCTACCAAAGTGGTTGGTTATAGCAGCCTTGGAAATAAACAGAGTAAGAAGAAAAGATTGTGAATGCCAAAGATAAATCCTGGCGCTTAAACTATAACACAGCAGCACCAATCCATGTGTTACTCTGAAAACACACGTGAGAAAAACATCAAAATACAATAAAACCAAACAATAGGAGTGACTGGTGCGCTAAAGTAAACCCCACACGGTAAAAAGAGTATATGAAAGTATAATAATTGCCTGAAAGTTGTTGATATGGCAATGGAGTATGGACAAAGTCTTCAATGTTTCATACCATATATAAGGAAACAAAAAAACAGACAGAGACCATAGTGTAATTCAATATTATAGTAAATATTGGTGCAGAATGAACAAATGCACTCACAAACGAAGTAGGTATGTAGGGCACGTCAAATATCTGATAGAATCTTCTCTCTTCCCCATATAATCCTCACATATAGCGGAGTGAAACGAGGAGATAGGTGATTAGTAGTAGAAAAGATATTTAATAAAACAAACAAATGGTAGCTTACATAAAAGTACTCAGCATCAGGTCTCTCCACAAGAAAAGTCCCAGGACAAAGTCTTTCAGTCCCAACATATGACTTAAAATCTGGAAAATATAGCAGTATTGGTAGGCACGCTACGCGTTTCGCCTTAAAACAGGCTTCCTCTCGGCGTGTGCCTACCATACTGCTTGAATCCTTTAAATAAGATGTGTCTTCGCGCGTCTTCTGTATGCGCATACTTCCGGGTTTCTTCAACGGTGACGTCATCGCGACTCCGTCGCATAGCGTGAGTTGGATGATATCTCGCGAGACTTGGTTCTCCACCGGCATAGTAGTTTCCAATGGGAAAAAAAAAGCATATATACATAGTTCTTTACCACACGGACACCAATGCAAGGACATCATTTGCAGTATGATTTCCTGCAAGAGCATATATATGTATCCATATATGTTTCTTGGTATACAGACATATATAAAAAAAAAGAAAAATATATATATATAAAAAAAAGGATATATTAAAAATATTATTTTAATGAAAAATATTTTAAAATACATGAAAGCTTATAAAACATATAAAAAGAAAAAACATAAATGGTATTATGCCCCTGCACTTATAAAATAAATAAAACATATATATAAAAACATACACATGAATTTATTCATGTCTGCTATATTAATAGATGGGAAGAAATAGGGAGAAAATTTTTTTATTTAAAAATTATAAAAAATTATAAAAAATTAAATAGGTCAAATTCAGCGTTGTGGCCTTTTGGTTGGAGGGTGTCCACTTCGAATACCCATTTCATTTCTGTCTTTCCCATTTCTCTAATATTGTCCCCACCTCTCCAATGTTTTGGTACTTTATCTATAGCCCAAAATTTCATACCTTTGGGATCCTTGTTATGCTTTTCCAAAAAGTGTTTAGAAAGAGAATGTTGTGTGATACCTTTTTTAATGTTTCTGACATGCTCCCCCACTCGCTTTTTTAGAGTCCTTGATGTTCTTCCAATATATTGTATGCCACAAGGGCATTCTATAAGATAAATTACGTTGGTGGAGGAGCATGTCAGAAATTTTTTAACTGAAAATTCTCGTTGGTTTGAATGGGATTTATAATTGGTGATGGGGTATTTTTGAACCGCAGATACCCTACATGGTTCGCAGTTCTTACATCCATAAAAACCTACTTTTTGTGTAAGAAAGTGATGTACAGCTTTCTCTTTTTGTTTAGAGAAAAAACTCTTTGTTAGCTTGTTTTTTAAGTTTTGAGCTCCTCTAAATATAAGTTTTGGTTTGTCTGGTATAAATTGTTTTAATGTATCGTCTTTCATAAGGATTTTCCAATGTTTGTTAACAATTTTTCTAATGTCTGATGATTTGTTGTTATAATCAAATACTAATGGCATCCTATATTGATCATCAGTATTTTTAAAAACATTTTTTGGTTGTAGTAATGTTTTTCTATCCATAATTTCTATATCTTTTATGGTATTTTCTATTATTACTGGATCGTAGCCCTTTTCTTCGAATCTGTTTTTTAGTATATTGGCTTGTTGTTGATACGTATTCACATCTGTGCAGTTTCTTCTTAGCCTCATACATTGGCTTTTAGGAACTCCCTTTAGCCATGGTGGATAATGGCAGCTGTCAAAATTTATAAATCCATTAGTGTCTACTTTTTTGAAAAAAGTTTTGGTCTTAAGTGTTCCATTTTGTATAAATACCATCAGATCTAAAAATTGGATATCTGTTTTACTGTATACTGTATTTAAAACAATATTTTTATTGTTTTTATTTAATGAGGCAAGGAAGGTATCCAGACTATCCTGATCCCCTTTCCAAATAAAGAATAGATCATCTATATATCTTTTATATGTGACTAGGTTCGCCTCCCAGCTATGTTGGTTCCACACAGATTGGTCCTCCCAATCCCCCATAAAGAGGTTTGCATAACTGGGGGCTACCCTAGTCCCCATAGCTGTTCCTGTTTTCTGCAGATAAAAGGTCTCTTCGAACCAAAAGAAATTGTGATCAAGGATAATTCTTAACCCATCAAGAATATATTCTATTTGTGCGGAAGTCATCTCGCCCTCTTTTCTCAAAAAATTCTCAACAGCTTGACAGCCCTGGTGGTGTTCTATAACAGTATATAGCGAAGACACATCGCTTGAAACCAGGAAGTAATCCTCCTGCCAATCTATGGTTTCTAAAATTCTTATAAGACTTATTGAGTCTTTCAGATATGATTTTAACTTTTTAACGTAGGGTTGTAATGTAATGTCTAAATACTCTGATAGGTTTGAAAGAATGGATCGAATGCCAGATACTATTGGTCTTCCGGGTGGATTAGTAGGGTTTTTGTGGATTTTTGGGAGAAAGTATATGGTAGGAATTTTCGGATATAGAATGTTTATGTAATCTGCTTCTTTTTTATTAATGAATTGGTTAGTTTTACCTTTATCTAGAAAAGTTGACAATATTTTCTTATATTGATTAGTTGGATCTCCCTTCAATAAGCCATATACTTTCTCATCTTTTAGCTGTTTGTAGGCCTCATTCCTATAATCCTCACGAGATAAGATCACAATTCCTCCTCCCTTATCCGCCGGTTTGATAATAATGTCCTCATCTGTTTGTAATTCTTTCAAAGTTTTCAGTTCTTTTTTAGTAAAATTATTTTTATCGTACTTAGTGTGTTTAATGCGCTTAAGATCATCTGTTACTAGTTTTTCAAATATGTCTAATGCGCCTGATTTGTACGTAGTTGGGTAGAAATTAGATTTCTTCTTTAGATTTGAAACAGTGATTTGGTTCTCATTCTCCACCTGAGTTTTTCCACTTTCAAGATTGGGTTTTAAAGTGTAGAATCTTTTTAAGGTTGCTTGTCTAATGAATTTATTAACGTCAATATAGGCGGCAAAAGTGTTGAATTTTTTTGTGGGGGCGAATTTTAAACCCTTACTTAGTATCAACAGTTGCTCTTGGGAGAGGATTTTGTGGGACAGGTTAAAAATGCCAGAAGATAAGGAAGTAGTAGTTGTTTTTTTATTATTTTCAATTTTTATCTTCCTCCTCTGTGCCAACTTGCCCCCTCTTTTTCCTCTCCCTGAAAAAACCTTTTTCTTTTTGAGTTTACAGTTCGTTGTGGGGGAATTCTTTGAGGTTGTGGGGGAATTCTTTGTGATCTTCGGTCTAGATCTAAAAAATGTGGTTTAAGTGTATGGTGATTTTGTGTTTTTATATTATTATTATTTTGTGGTAAAGGTTTGAGTGGTCTAAATTTGTGATCTGAAGTGGGGGATGTATTACCCAATTGTGATAAAACATAAAATTGATTAGTTACTAAAGTATCATCAAATTTACTGTCAATATTCTGAATTTGTGGGACAGGGATATTGTGATATTTTGTCTCTTCACTTATTTTTATAAGTCTGTTTTGTATATTCTCAGTAGGAAGTGCTTGTGAATAATCCGAAGATTTATATATTTTTGTATTGTTTTTGAAATCATTATAACGGGTGTATCTTTGGTGTGATCTGGATTTATCATTATATGTGTCCTGATTGGTGTTTAACTCTGTGTGTTTAGTCTCGTAATTAATTTTTTTATTTCGATAATCTGTTGGTTGTCTCACTGTATTGAGTCTGTAATCCTCCTTATCTCTTATGTATTTTTTTATTTTTATATGTTTGGTTTCTGTCTCCAATTTTTCAAGCTTCTTTATAGTGCTTCTAGTATATTCTTTATAATCCTCTAATTCTATAAATGGATCTAAACAAGAATGGATTCTATTAATCTCTTTATCCAAAATGCTCAAATTTTATTCCCTTTGTTCAATGATAATTTTCATTAGATGACAAGTGCATTTCTCGAGTGTGGTATTCCACTCTAGAATGAAGTTGTCATCTTCTAAATCGAAGGTCGGGTTTTTAAAAAATCTTAAACCCCGAGGTGTAATTCCTTCTTCTAGGTATTTAGTAAGGGTAGCTATCTCCCATTTAATTTTTGTCTCCTTTATAAGATGTTTCTCTAATTCTAGAAAGGTATTTTCTAGATTCATCTCTTCACAGTTCTCACTAGGGAGTTTGTCTGTCAGAAAAGCTTCCCTTACATGAGAAAGAATATTTTTACGATAATCAAAAAGAGACATTTTGATCCTTTCTACCAAAGTGGTTGGTTATAGCAGCCTTGGAAATAAACAGAGTAAGAAGAAAAGATTGTGAATGCCAAAGATAAATCCTGGCGCTTAAACTATAACACAGCAGCACCAATCCATGTGTTACTCTGAAAACACACGTGAGAAAAACATCAAAATACAATAAAACCAAACAATAGGAGTGACTGGTGCGCTAAAGTAAACCCCACACGGTAAAAAGAGTATATGAAAGTATAATAATTGCCTGAAAGTTGTTGATATGGCAATGGAGTATGGACAAAGTCTTCAATGTTTCATACCATATATAAGGAAACAAAAAAACAGACAGAGACCATAGTGTAATTCAATATTATAGTAAATATTGGTGCAGAATGAACAAATGCACTCACAAACGAAGTAGGTATGTAGGGCACGTCAAATATCTGATAGAATCTTCTCTCTTCCCCATATAATCCTCACATATAGCGGAGTGAAACGAGGAGATAGGTGATTAGTAGTAGAAAAGATATTTAATAAAACAAACAAATGGTAGCTTACATAAAAGTACTCAGCATCAGGTCTCTCCACAAGAAAAGTCCCAGGACAAAGTCTTTCAGTCCCAACATATGACTTAAAATCTGGAAAATATAGCAGTATTGGTAGGCACGCTACGCGTTTCGCCTTAAAACAGGCTTCCTCTCGGCGTGTGCCTACCATACTGCTTGAATCCTTTAAATAAGATGTGTCTTCGCGCGTCTTCTGTATGCGCATACTTCCGGGTTTCTTCAACGGTGACGTCATCGTGACTCCGTCGCATAGCGTGAGTTGGATGATATCTCGCGAGACTTGGTTCTCCACCGGCATAGTAGTTTCCAATGGGAAAAAAAAAGCATATATACATAGTTCTTTACCACACGGACACCAATGCAAGGACATCATTTGCAGTATGATTTCCTGCAAGAGCATATATATGTATCCATCATCCATATCATCATCATCATCATCATCATCATCATCATCATCATCATCATCATGATATCATCATCATGATATCATCATCATCATCTCATCATGATATCATCATCATCATCATCATCTCATCATGATATCATCATCATCATCATCATCTCATCATGATATCATCATCATGAGATCATCATCATGATATCATCATCATCATCATCATCATCATCATCATCTCATCATGATATCATCATCATCATCATCATCTCATCATGATATCATCATCATCATCTCATCATGATATCATCATCTCATCATGATATCATCATCATCATCATCATCATCATCATCTCATCATGAAATCATCATCTCATCATGATATCATCATCTCATCATGATATCATCATCATGATATCATCATCATCATCATCATCATCATCATCTCATCATGATATTATCATCATGATATCATCATCATCTCATCATGATATCATCATCATCATCATCATCATCATCATCATCTCATCATGATATCATCATCATCATCTCATCATGATATCATCATCACCATCTCATCATGATATAATTATCATCATCTCATCATTATATCATCATCATGATATCATCATCATCATCATTTCATCATGATATCATCATCATCTCATCATGATATCATCATCATGATATCATCATCATCATCTCATCATGATATCATCATCATCATCATCATCTCATCATGATATCATCATCATGATATCATCATCATGATATCATCATCATGATATCATCATCATCATCATCGTCATCATCATCATCATCATCATCATCATCATCATCATCATGATATCATCATCATGATATCATCATCATGATATCATCATCATGATATCATCATCATGATATCATCATCATCATCTCATCATGATATCAGTATCATCATCTCATCATGATATCATCATCATCATCATCATCTCATCATGATATCATCATCATCATATCATCATCATCATCATCATCATCATCATCTCATCATGATATCATCATCATGATATCATCATGATCATCTCATCATGATATCATCATCATCATCATCATCATCATCTCATCATGATATCATCATCATGATATCATCATCATGATATCATCATCATGATATCATCATCATCATCATCATCATTATCTCATCATGATATCATCCTCATCTCATCATGATATCATCTTCATCATCTCATCATGATATCATCATCATGATATCATCATCATCTCATCATGATATCATCATCATGATATCATCATCATCATCTCATCATGATATCATCATCATCATCATCATCATCATCATCATCTCATCATGATATCATCATCATGATATCATCATCATGATATCATCATCATCATCATCATCATCATCATCATCATGATATCATCATCATCATCTCATCATGATATCATCATCATCATCTCATCATGATATCAGTATCATCATCTCATCATGATATCATCATCATCATCATCATCATCATCATCTCATCATGATATCATCATCATGATATCATCATCATGATATCATCATCATCATCATCATCATCATCATCATCATCATCATGATATCATCATCATCATCTCATCATGATATCATCATCATCATCTCATCATGATATCAGTATCATCATCTCATCATGATATCATCATCATGATATCATCATCATCATCATCATCATCTTCATCTCATCATCTTCATCTCATCATGATATCTTCATCATCATCTCATCATGATATCATCATCATCATCATCATCATCATCATCATCATCATCATCAACATCTCATCATCATCATCATCATCTCATCATGATATCATCATCATCTCATCATGATATCATCATCATCCCATCATGATATCATCATCATGATATCATCATCATCATCATCTCATCATGATATTATCATCATCATCATCTCATCATGATATCATCATAATCATCTCATCATGATATCATCATGATATCATCATCATCTCATCATGATATCATCATCATGATATCATCATCATCATCATCTCATCATGATATTATCATCATCATCTCATCATGATATCATCATCATCTCATCATGATATCATCATCATGATATCATCATCATCTCATCATGATATCATCATCATGATATCATCATCATCATCTCATCATGATATCATCATCATCATCATCATCATCTCATCATGATATCATCATCATGAGATCATCATCATGATATCATCATCATGAGATCATCATCATGATATCATCATCATCATCATGATATCATCATCATCATCATCATCTCATCATGATATCATCATCATCATCTCATCATGATATCATCATCTCATCATGATATCATCATCTCATCATGATATCATCATCTCATCATGATATCATCATCTCATCATGATATCATCATCATCATCATCATCATCATCATCATCATCATCATCATCATCTCATCATGATATCATCATCTCATCATGATATCATCATCTCATCATGATATCATCATCATCATCATCATCATCATCATCATCATCATCATCTCATCATGATATTATCATCATGATATCATCATCATCTCATCATGATATCATCATCATCATCATCATCATCATCATCATCTCATCATGATATCATCATCATCATCTCATCATGATATCATCATCACCATCTCATCATGAAATCATTATCATCATCTCATCATTATATCATCATCATGATATCATCATCATCATCATCATCTCATCATGATATCATCATCATCTCATCATGATATCATCATCATGATATCATCATCATCATCTCATCATGATATCATCATCATCATCATCATCATCATCATCTCATCATGATATCATCATCATCATCATCATCATCATCATCATCATCATCATGATATCATCATCATCATCATCATCATCATCATGATATCATCATCATCATCTCATCATGATATCATCATCATCATCTCATCATGATATCATCATCATGATATCATCATCATCT
>CM069867.1:33594002-33609002 GCA_036172795.1 Pelodytes ibericus | reverse complement strand
CATCACCTCATCATGATATCATCATCATCATCTCATCATGATATCATCATCATCTCATCATGATATCATCATCATCATCTCATCATGATATCATTATCATCATCTCATCATGATATCATCATCATCATCTCATCATGATATCATCATCATCTCATCATGATATCATCATCATCATCATCATCATCATCATCATCATCATCATCTCATCATGATATCATCATCAGCATCATCATCATCATCATCATCATCATCATCATCATCATCATCATCTCATCATGATATCATCATCATCATCATCTCATCATGATATCATCATCATCTCATCATGATATCATCATCATCATCATCATCATCATCATCATCTCATCATGATATCATCATCAGCATCATCATCATCATCATCATCATCATCATCATCTTCATCATCTCATCATGATATCATCATCATAATCATCTCATCATGATATCATCATCATGATATCATCATCATGATATCATCATCATCTCATCATTATATCATCATCATGATATCATCATCATCATCTCATCATGATATCATCATCATCATCTCATCATGATATCATTATCATCACCTCATCATGATATCATCATCATCATCTCATCATGATATCATCATCATCTCATCATGATATCATTATAATCATCTCATCATGATATCATCATCATCATCTCATCATGATATCATCATCATCTCATCATGATATCATCATCATCATCATCATCATCATCTCATCATGATATCATCATCAGCATCATCATCATCATCATCATCATCATCATCATCTCATCATGATATCATCATCATCTCATCATGATATCATCATCATCATCTCATCATGATATCATTATCATCACCTCATCATGATATCATCATCATCATCTCATCATGATATCATCATCATCTCATCATGATATCATCATCATCATCTCATCATGATATCATTATCATCATCTCATCATGATATCATCATCATCATCTCATCATGATATCATCATCATCTCATCATGATATCATCATCATCATCATCATCTCATCATGATATCATCATCAGCATCATCATCATCATCATCATCATCATCATCTCATCATGATATCATCATCATCATCATCTCATCATGATATCATCATCATCTCATCATGATATCATTATCATCATCTCATCATGATATCATCATCATCTCATCATGATATCATCATCATCATCATCATCTTATCATGATATCATCATCAGCATCATCATCATCATCATCTCATCATGATATCATCATCATGATATCATCATTATCTCATCATGATATCATCATGATATCATCATCATCATCTCATCATGATATCATCATCATCATCATCATCATCATCTCATCATGATATCATCATCATCATCATCATCATCATCATCTCATCATGATATCATCATCATGATATCATCATCATCATTATCTCATCATCATTATCTCATCATGATATCATCATCATGATATCATCATCATCATCTCATCATGATATCGCCATCATGATATCATCATCATGATATCATCATCATCAACTTCTCATCATGATATCATCATCATGATATCATCATCATGATATCATCATCATCATCATCATCATCATCATCTCATCATGATATCATCCTCATCTCATCATGATATCATCTCCATCATCTTATCATGATATCATCATCATGATATCATCATCATCTCATCATGATATCATCATCATGATATCATCATCATCTCATCATGATATCATCATCATCATCATCATCATCTCATCATGATATCATCATCATGATATCATCATCATCATCATCATCATCATCATCATCATCATCATGATATCATCATCATCATCTCATCATGATATCATCATCATCATCTCATCATGATATCAGTATCATCATCTCATCATGATATCATCATCATCATCATCTCATCATGATATCATCATCATCATCATCATCATCTCATCATGATATCATCATCATGATATCATCATCATCATCATTATCTCATCATGATATCATCATCATGATATCATCATCATGATATCATCATCATCATCATCATCTCATCATGATATCATCATCATGATATCATCATCATGATATCATCATCATCATCATCTCATCATGATATCATCATCATGATATCATCATCATGATATCATCATCATCATCATCATCATCATCATTATCTCATCATGATATCATCCTCATCTCATCATGATATCATCCTCATCTCATCATGATATCATCTTCATCATCTCATCATGATATCATCATCATGATATCATCATCATCATCTCATCATGGTATCATCATCATGATATCATCATCATCATCATCTCATCATGATATCATCATCATCATCATCATCATCATCTCATCATGATATCATCATCATGATATCATCATCATGATATCATCATCATCATCATCATCATCATCATCATCATCATCATCATCATGATATCATCATCATCATCTCATCATGATATCATCATCATCATCTCATCATGATATCAGTATCATCATCTCATCATGATATCATCATCATGATATCATCATCATGATATCATCATCATCATCATCATCATCATCATCATCATCATCATCTCATCATGATATCTTAATCATCATCTCATCATGATATCATCATCATCATCATCATCATCATCATCTCATCATCATCATCATCATCATCTCATCATGATATCATCATCATCTCATCATGATATCATTATCATCATCTCATCATGATATCATCATCATGATATCATCATCATCATCATCATCTCATCATGATATTATCATCATCATCATCTCATCATGATATCATCATAATCATCTCATCATGATATCATCATCATCTCATCATTATATCATCATCATGATATCATCATCATCATCTCATCATGATATCATCATCATCATCTCATCATGATATCATTATCATCACCTCATCATGATATCATCATCATCATCTCATCATGATATCATCATCATCTCATCATGATATCATCATCATCATCTCATCATGATATCATTATCATCATCTCATCATGATATTATCATCATCATCTCATCATGATATCATCATCATCTCATCATGATATCATCATCATCATCATCATCATCATCATCATCTCATCATGATATCATCATCAGCATCATCATCATCATCATCATCATCATCATCATCATCATCTCATCATGATATCATCATCATCATCATCTCATCATGATATCATCATCATCATCATCTCATCATGATATCATTATCATCATCTCATCATGATATCATCATCATCATCATCATCTCATCATGATATCATCATCAGCATCATCATCATCATCATCATCATCTCATCATGATATCATCATCATGATATCACCATTATCTCATCATGATATCATCATGATATCATCATCATCATCATCATCATCTCATCATGATATCATCATCATCATCATCATCATCTCATCATGATATCATCATCATCATCATCATCATCATCATCATCTCATCATGATATCATCATCATGATATCATCATCATCATTATCTCATCATCATTATCTCATCATGATATCATCATCATGATATCATCATCATCATCATCATCATCTCATCATGATATCACCATCATGATATCATCATCATGATATCATCATCATCAACTTCTCATCATGATATCATCATCATGATATCATCATCATGATATCATCATCATCATCATCATCATCATCTCATCATGATATCATCCTCATCTCATCATGATATCATCTCCATCATCTTATCATGATATCATCATCATGATATCATCATCATCTCATCATGATATCATCATCATGATATCATCATCATCTCATCATGATATCATCATCATCATCATCTCATCATGATATCATCATCATGATATCATCATCATGATATCATCATCATGATATCATCATCATCATCATCATCATCATCATGATATCATCATCATCATCTCATCATGATATCATCATCATCATCTCATCATGATATCAGTATCATCATCTCATCATGATATCATCATCATCATCATCTCATCATGATATCATCATCATCATCATCATCATCATCATCATCTCATCATGATATCATCATCATGATATCATCATCATCATCATTATCTCATCATGATATCATCATCATGATATCATCATCATGATATCATCATCATCATCATCATCTCATCATGATATCATCATCATGATATCATCATCATGATATCATCATCATCATCATCTCATCATGATATCATCATCATGATATCATCATCATGATATCATCATCATCATCATCATCATTATCTCATCATGATATCATCCTCATCTCATCATGATATCATCTTCATCATCTCATCATGATATCATCATCATCATCATTATCTCATCATGGTATCATCATCATGATATCATCATCATCATCATGATATCATCATCATCATCATCTCATCATGATATCATCATCATGATATCATCATCATGATATCATCATCATGATATCATCATCATCATCATCATCATCATCATCATCATGATATCATCATCATCATCTCATCATGATATCATCATCATCATCTCATCATGATATCAGTATCATCATCTCATCATGATATCATCATCATGATATCATCATCATGATATCATCATCATCATCATCATCATCATCATGATATCTTCATCATCATCTCATCATGATATCATCATCATCATCATCATCATCATCATCTCATCATCATCATCATCATCTCATCATGATATCATCATCATCTCATCATGATATCATTATCATCATCTCATCATGATATCATCATCATGATATCATCATCATGATATCATCATCATGATATCATCATCATCATCATCATCATCTCATCATGATATTATCATCATCATCATCTCATCATGATATCATCATAATCATCTCATCATGATATCATCATCATGATATCATCATCATCTCATCATTATATCATCATCATGATATCATCATCATCATCTCATCATGATATTATCATCATCCTCATCATCTCATCATGATATCATCATCATCATCTCATCATGATGTCATCATCATGATATCATCATCATCTCATCATGATATCATCATCATGATATCATCATCATCATCTCATCATCATGATATCATCATCATCATCTCATCATGATATCATCATCATCATCATCATCTCATCATGATATCATCATCTCATCATGATATCATCATCTCATCATGATATCATCATCATCTCATCATGATATCATCATCATGATATCATCATCATCATCTCATCATGATATCATCATCATCATCATCATCTCATCATGATATCATCATCATGAGATCATCATCATGATATCATCATCATCATCATCATCATCATCATCATCATCATCATCATCATGATATCATCATCATGATATCATCATCATCATCTCATCATGATATCATCATCATCATCATCATCTCATCATGATATCATCATCATCATCATCATCTCATCATGATATCATCATCATGAGATCATCATCATGATATCATCATCATCATCATCATCATCATCATCATCTCATCATGATATCATCATCATCATCATCATCTCATCATGATATCATCATCATCATCTCATCATGATATCATCATCTCATCATGATATCATCATCATCATCATCATCATCATCTCATCATGAAATCATCATCTCATCATGATATCATCATCTCATCATGATATCATCATCATGATATCATCATCATCATCATCATCATCATCATCTCATCATGATATTATCATCATGATATCATCATCATCTCATCATGATATCATCATCATCATCATCATCATCATCATCATCTCATCATGATATCATCATCATCATCTCATCATGATATCATCATCACCATCTCATCATGATATAATTATCATCATCTCATCATTATATCATCATCATGATATCATCATCATCATCATTTCATCATGATATCATCATCATCTCATCATGATATCATCATCATGATATCATCATCATCATCTCATCATGATATCATCATCATCATCATCATCTCATCATGATATCATCATCATGATATCATCATCATGATATCATCATCATGATATCATCATCATCATCGTCATCATCATCATCATCATCATCATCATCATCATGATATCATCATCATGATATCATCATCATGATATCATCATCATGATATCATCATCATGATATCATCATCATCATCTCATCATGATATCAGTATCATCATCTCATCATGATATCATCATCATCATCATCATCTCATCATGATATCATCATCATCATATCATCATCATCATCATCATCATCATCATCATCTCATCATGATATCATCATCATGATATCATCATGATCATCTCATCATGATATCATCATCATCATCATCATCATCATCTCATCATGATATCATCATCATGATATCATCATCATGATATCATCATCATGATATCATCATCATCATCATCATCATTATCTCATCATGATATCATCCTCATCTCATCATGATATCATCTTCATCATCTCATCATGATATCATCATCATGATATCATCATCATCTCATCATGATATCATCATCATGATATCATCATCATCATCTCATCATGATATCATCATCATCATCATCATCATCATCATCATCTCATCATGATATCATCATCATGATATCATCATCATGATATCATCATCATCATCATCATCATCATCATCATCATCATCATCATCATCATGATATCATCATCATCATCTCATCATGATATCATCATCATCATCTCATCATGATATCAGTATCATCATCTCATCATGATATCATCATCATGATATCATCATCATGATATCATCATCATCATCATCATCTTCATCTCATCATCTTCATTTTATCATGATATCTTCATCATCATCTCATCATGATATCATCATCATCATCATCATCATCATCATCATCATCAACATCTCATCATCATCATCATCATCTCATCATGATATCATCATCATCTCATCATGATATCATCATCATCCCATCATGATATCATCATCATGATATCATCATCATGATATCATCATCATCATCATCTCATCATGATATTATCATCATCATCATCTCATCATGATATCATCATAATCATCTCATCATGATATCATCATGATATCATCATCATCTCATCATGATATCATCATCATGATATCATCATCATCATCATCTCATCATGATATTATCATCATCATCTCATCATGATATCATCATCATCTCATCATGATATCATCATCATGATATCATCATCATCTCATCATGATATCATCATCATCATCATCTCATCATGATATCATCATCATCATCATCATCATCTCATCATGATATCATCATCATGAGATCATCATCATGATATCATCATCATGAGATCATCATCATGATATCATCATCATCATCATCATCTCATCATGATATCATCATCATCATCATCATCTCATCATGATATCATCATCATCATCTCATCATGATATCATCATCTCATCATGATATCATCATCTCATCATGATATCATCATCATCATCATCATCATCATCATCATCTCATCATGATATCAGTATCATCATCTCATCATGATATCATCATCATGATATCATCATCATGATATCATCATCATCATCATCATCATCATCTCATCATGATATCTTCATCATCATCTCATCATGATATCATCATCATCATCATCATCATCATCTCATCATCATCATCATCATCTCATCATGATATCATCATCATCTCATCATGATATCATCATCATCTCATCATGATATCATTATCATCATCTCATCATGATATCATCATCATGATATCATCATCATGATATCATCATCATCATCATCATCTCATCATGATATTATCATCATCATCATCTCATCATGATATCATCATAATCATCTCATCATGATATCATCATCATGATATCATCATCATCTCATCATTATATCATCATCATGATATCATCATCATCATCTCATCATGATATTATCATCATCCTCATCATCTCATCATGATATCATCATCATCATCTCATCATGATGTCATCATCATGATATCATCATCATCTCATCATGATATCATCATCATGATATCATCATCATCATCTCATCATCATGATATCATCATCATCATCTCATCATGATATCATCATCATCATCATCATCTCATCATGATATCATCATCTCATCATGATATCATCATCTCATCATGATATCATCATCATCTCATCATGATATCATCATCATGATATCATCATCATCATATCATCATCATCATCATCATCTCATCATGATATCATCATCATGAGATCATCATCATGATATCATCATCATCATCATCATCATCATCATCATCATCATCATCATCATGATATCATCATCATGATATCATCATCATCATCTCATCATGATATCATCATCATCATCATCATCTCATCATGATATCATCATCATCATCATCATCATCTCATCATGATATCATCATCATCATCATCATCATCATCATCATCATCTCATCATGATATCATCATCATCATCATCATCTCATCATGATATCATCATCATCATCTCATCATGATATCATCATCTCATCATGATATCATCATCATCATCATCATCATCATCATCTCATCATGAAATCATCATCTCATCATGATATCATCATCTCATCATGATATCATCATCATGATATCATCATCATCATCATCATCATCATCATCATCATCTCATCATGATATTATCATCATGATATCATCATCATCTCATCATGATATCATCATCATCATCATCATCATCATCATCATCATCTCATCATGATATCATCATCATCATCTCATCATGATATCATCATCACCATCTCATCATGATATAATTATCATCATCTCATCATTATATCATCATCATGATATCATCATCATCATCATTTCATCATGATATCATCATCATCTCATCATGATATCATCATCATCATCTCATCATGATATCATCATCATCATCATCATCTCATCATGATATCATCATCATGATATCATCATCATGATATCATCATCATCATCGTCATCATCATCATCATCATCATCATCATCATCATGATATCATCATCATGATATCATCATCATGATATCATCATCATGATATCATCATCATGATATCATCATCATCATCTCATCATGATATCAGTATCATCATCTCATCATGATATCATCATCATCATCATCATCATCTCATCATGATATCATCATCATCATATCATCATCATCATCATCATCATCATCATCATCATCATCTCATCATGATATCATCATCATGATATCATCATGATCATCTCATCATGATATCATCATCATCATCATCATTATCATCATCTCATCATGATATCATCATCATGATATCATCATCATGATATCATCATCATGATATCATCATCATCATCATCATCATCATCATTATCTCATCATGATATCATCCTCATCTCATCATGATATCATCTTCATCATCTCATCATGATATCATCATCATGATATCATCATCATCTCATCATGATATCATCATCATCATCATCTCATCATGATATCATCATCATCATCATCATCATCATCATCTCATCATGATATCATCATCATGATATCATCATCATGATATCATCATCATCATCATCATCATCATCATCATCATCATCATCATGATATCATCATCATCATCTCATCATGATATCATCATCATCATCTCATCATGATATCAGTATCATCATCTCATCATGATATCATCATCATGATATCATCATCATGATATCATCATCATCATCATCATCTTCATCTCATCATCTTCATCTCATCATGATATCATCATCATCATCTCATCATGATATCATCATCATCATCTCATCATGATATCAGTATCATCATCTCATCATGATATCATCATCATGATATCATCATCATGATATCATCATCATCATCATCATCTTCATCTCATCATCTTCATCTCATCATCTTCATCTCATCATGATATCTTCATCATCATCTCATCATGATATCATCATCATCATCATCATCATCATCATCATCATCATCAACATCTCATCATCATCATCATCATCTCATCATGATATCATCATCATCTCATCATGATATCATCATCATCCCATCATGATATCATCATCATGATATCATCATCATGATATCATCATCATCATCATCTCATCATGATATTATCATCATCATCATCTCATCATGATATCATCATAATCATCTCATCATGATATCATCATGATATCATCATCATCTCATCATGATATCATCATCATGATATCATCATCATCATCATCTCATCATGATATTATCATCATCATCTCATCATGATATCATCATCATCTCATCATGATATCATCATCATGATATCATCATCATCTCATCATGATATCATCATCATGATATCATCATCATCATCTCATCATGATATCATCATCATCATCATCATCATCTCATCATGATATCATCATCATGAGATCATCATCATGATATCATCATCATGAGATCATCATCATGATATCATCATCATCATCATCTCATCATGATATCATCATCATCATCATCATCTCATCATGATATCATCATCATCATCTCATCATGATATCATCATCTCATCATGATATCATCATCTCATCATCATCATCATCTCATCATGATATCATCATCATCATCATCATCATCATCTCATCATGATATCATCATCATGATATCATCATCATGATATCATCATCATGATATCATCATCATCATCATCATCATTATCTCATCATGATATCATCCTCATCTCATCATGATATCATCTTCATCATCTCATCATGATATCATCATCATGATATCATCATCATCTCATCATGATATCATCATCATGATATCATCATCATCATCTCATCATGATATCATCATCATCATCATCATCATCATCATCTCATCATGATATCATCATCATGATATCATCATCATGATATCATCATCATCATCATCATCATCATCATCATCATCATCATCATCATCATCATCATCATCATCATCATGATATCATCATCATCATCTCATCATGATATCATCATCATCATCTCATCATGATATCAGTATCATCATCTCATCATGATATCATCATCATGATATCATCATCATGATATCATCATCATCATCATCATCTTCATCTCATCATCTTCATTTTATCATGATATCTTCATCATCATCTCATCATGATATCATCATCATCATCATCATCATCATCATCATCATCAACATCTCATCATCATCATCATCATCTCATCATGATATCATCATCATCTCATCATGATATCATCATCATCCCATCATGATATCATCATCATGATATCATCATCATGATATCATCATCATCATCATCTCATCATGATATTATCATCATCATCATCTCATCATGATATCATCATAATCATCTCATCATGATATCATCATGATATCATCATCATCTCATCATGATATCATCATCATGATATCATCATCATCATCATCTCATCATGATATTATCATCATCATCTCATCATGATATCATCATCATCTCATCATGATATCATCATCATGATATCATCATCATCTCATCATGATATCATCATCATGATATCATCATCATCATCTCATCATGATATCATCATCATCATCATCATCATCTCATCATGATATCATCATCATGAGATCATCATCATGATATCATCATCATGAGATCATCATCATGATATCATCATCATCATCATCATCTCATCATGATATCATCATCATCATCATCATCTCATCATGATATCATCATCATCATCTCATCATGATATCATCATCTCATCATGATATCATCATCTCATCATGATATCATCATCATCATCATCATCATCATCATCTCATCATGATATCAGTATCATCATCTCATCATGATATCATCATCATGATATCATCATCATGATATCATCATCATCATCATCATCATCATCTCATCATGATATCTTCATCATCATCTCATCATGATATCATCATCATCATCATCATCATCATCTCATCATCATCATCATCATCTCATCATGATATCATCATCATCTCATCATGATATCATCATCATCTCATCATGATATCATTATCATCATCTCATCATGATATCATCATCATGATATCATCATCATGATATCATCATCATCATCATCATCTCATCATGATATTATCATCATCATCATCTCATCATGATATCATCATAATCATCTCATCATGATATCATCATCATGATATCATCATCATCTCATCATTATATCATCATCATGATATCATCATCATCATCTCATCATGATATTATCATCATCCTCATCATCTCATCATGATATCATCATCATCATCTCATCATGATGTCATCATCATGATATCATCATCATCTCATCATGATATCATCATCATGATATCATCATCATCATCTCATCATCATGATATCATCATCATCATCTCATCATGATATCATCATCATCATCATCATCTCATCATGATATCATCATCTCATCATGATATCATCATCTCATCATGATATCATCATCATCTCATCATGATATCATCATCATGATATCATCATCATCATATCATCATCATCATCATCATCTCATCATGATATCATCATCATGAGATCATCATCATGATATCATCATCATCATCATCATCATCATCATCATCATCATCATCATGATATCATCATCATGATATCATCATCATCATCTCATCATGATATCATCATCATCATCATCATCTCATCATGATATCATCATCATCATCATCATCTCATCATGATATCATCATCATCATCATCATCATCATCATCATCATCATCTCATCATGATATCATCATCATCATCATCATCTCATCATGATATCATCATCATCATCTCATCATGATATCATCATCTCATCATGATATCATCATCATCATCATCATCATCATCATCATCATCATCTCATCATGAAATCATCATCTCATCATGATATCATCATCTCATCATGATATCATCATCATGATATCATCATCATCATCATCATCATCATCATCATCATCATCTCATCATGATATTATCATCATGATATCATCATCATCTCATCATGATATCATCATCATCATCATCATCATCATCATCATCATCTCATCATGATATCATCATCATCATCTCATCATGATATCATCATCACCATCTCATCATGATATAATTATCATCATCTCATCATTATATCATCATCATGATATCATCATCATCATCATTTCATCATGATATCATCATCATCTCATCATGATATCATCATCATCATCATCATCATCTCATCATGATATCATCATCATCATATCATCATCATCATCATCATCATCATCATCATCATCATCATCTCATCATGATATCATCATCATGATATCATCATGATCATCTCATCATGATATCATCATCATCATCATCATTATCATCATCTCATCATGATATCATCATCATGATATCATCATCATGATATCATCATCATGATATCATCATCATCATCATCATCATCATCATTATCTCATCATGATATCATCCTCATCTCATCATGATATCATCTTCATCATCTCATCATGATATCATCATCATGATATCATCATCATCTCATCATGATATCATCATCATCATCATCTCATCATGATATCATCATCATCATCATCATCATCATCATCTCATCATGATATCATCATCATGATATCATCATCATGATATCATCATCATCATCATCATCATCATCATCATCATCATCATGATATCATCATCATCATCTCATCATGATATCATCATCATCATCTCATCATGATATCAGTATCATCATCTCATCATGATATCATCATCATGATATCATCATCATGATATCATCATCATCATCATCATCTTCATCTCATCATCTTCATCTCATCATGATATCATCATCATCATCTCATCATGATATCATCATCATCATCTCATCATGATATCAGTATCATCATCTCATCATGATATCATCATCATGATATCATCATCATGATATCATCATCATCATCATCATCTTCATCTCATCATCTTCATCTCATCATGATATCTTCATCATCATCTCATCATGATATCATCATCATCATCATCATCATCATCATCATCATCATCATCATCAACATCTCATCATCATCATCATCATCTCATCATGATATCATCATCATCTCATCATGATATCATCATCATCCCATCATGATATCATCATCATGATATCATCATCATGATATCATCATCATCATCATCTCATCATGATATTATCATCATCATCATCTCATCATGATATCATCATAATCATCTCATCATGATATCATCATGATATCATCATCATCTCATCATGATATCATCATCATGATATCATCATCATCATCATCATCTCATCATGATATTATCATCATCATCTCATCATGATATCATCATCATCTCATCATGATATCATCATCATGATATCATCATCATCTCATCATGATATCATCATCATGATATCATCATCATCATCTCATCATGATATCATCATCATCATCATCATCATCTCATCATGATATCATCATCATGAGATCATCATCATGATATCATCATCATGAGATCATCATCATGATATCATCATCATCATCATCTCATCATGATATCATCATCATCATCATCATCTCATCATGATATCATCATCATCATCTCATCATGATATCATCATCTCATCATGATATCATCATCTCATCATGATATCATCATCTCATCATGATATCATCATCTCATCATGATATCATCATCATCATCATCATCATCATCATCATCATCATCATCATCATCATCATCTCATCA
>CM069867.1:33574002-33591502 GCA_036172795.1 Pelodytes ibericus | reverse complement strand
TCATCATCATGATATCATCATCATCTCATCATGATATCATCATCATCATCATCATCTCATCATGATATCAGTATCATCATCTCATCATGATATCATCATCATGATATCATCATCATGATATCATCATCATCATCATCATCATCATCTCATCATGATATCTTCATCATCATCTCATCATGATATCATCATCATCATCATCATCATCATGATATCATCATCATGATATCATCATCATCTCATCATGATATCATCATCATCTCATCATGATATCATCATCATCATCTCATCATGATATTATTATCATCATCTCATCATTATATCATCATCATGATATCATCATCATCATCATCACATCATGATATCATCATCATCATCTCATCATGATATCATCATCATCATCATCATCATCTCATCATGATATCATCATCATCATCTCATCATGATATCATTATCATCATCTCATCATGATATCATTATCATCATCTCATCATGATATCATCATCATGATATCATCATCTCATCATGATATCATCATCATCATCATCATCATCTCATCATGATATCATAATCATCATCATCATCATCATCTCATCATGATATCATCATCATCATCATCATCATCATCATCATCATCATCATCATCATCATCATCATCTCATCATGATATCATTATCATCATCTCATCATGATATCATCATCATCTCATCATGATATCATCATCATCATCATCATCATCTCATCATGATGTCATCATCATCTCATCAGGATATCATCATCATCATCATCTCATCATGATATCATCATCATCTCATCATGATATCATCATCATGATATCATCATCATGATATCATCATCCCATCATGCTATCATTATCATCATATCATCATGATATCATCATCATGATATCATCATCATGATATCATCATCATGATATCATCATCATCATCATCATCATCATCTCATCATCATTATATCATCATCATCATCATCATCATCATCATCAACATCATCTCATCATGATATTATCATCATGATATCATCATCATCATCATCATCATCATCATCATCTCATCATGATATCATCATCATGATATCATCATCATCATCATCATCATAATCATCTCATCATGATATCATCATCATCATTATCATCATCTCATCATGATATCATCATCATCTCATCATGATATCATCATTATCATCTCATCATGATATCATCATCATGATATAATCATCATCTCATCATGATATCAACATCATGATATCATCATCATCATCATTATCTCATCATGATATTATCATCATGATATCATCATCATCATCTCATCATGATATCATCATCATCATCTCATCATGATATTATCATCATGATATCATCATCATCATCTCATCATGATATCATCATCATCATCATCACCTCATCATGATATCATCATCATCGCATCATGATATCATCATCATCTCATCATGATATCATCATCATCATCATCATCTCATCATGATATTATTATCATCATCTCATCATTATATCATCATCATGATATCATCATCATCATCATCTCATCATGATATCATCATCATCATCTCATCATGATATCATCATCTCATCATGATATCATCATCATGATATCATCATCATCATCATCTCATCATGATATCATCACCATGATATCATCATCATGATATCATCATCATCATCATCTCATCATCATTATCTCATCATGATATCATCATCATGATATCATCATCATCATCATCATCATCAACTCATCATGATATCATCATCATGATATCATCATCATCATCATCATCATCATCTCATCATGATATCATCATCATGATATCATCATCATGATATCATCATCATCATCATCATCATCTCATCATGATATCATCCTCATCTCATCATGATATCATCTTCATCATCTCATCATGATATCATCATCATCATCATCATCATCATCATCTCATCATGATATCATCATCATGATATCATCATCATGAAATCATCATCATGATATCATCATCATGATATCATCATCATCATCATCATCATCATCATCATCATCATCATCATCATCATCATCATCATCATCTCATCATCATCATCTCATCATGATATCAGTATCATCATCTCATCATGATATCATCATGATCATCATCATCTCATCATGATATCATCATCATCATCATCATCATCATCATCATCTCATCATGATATCATCATCATGATATCATCATCATCATTATCTCATCATGATATCATCATCATGATATCATCATCATGATATCATCATCATCATCATCATCATCTCATCATGATATCATCATCATGATATCATCATCATCATCATCATCATCATCTCATCATGATATCATCATCATGATATCATCATCATGATATCATCATCATCATCATCATCATCATCATCATCATCATCATCATTATCTCATCATGATATCATCCTCATCTCATCATGATATCATCTTCATCATCTCATCATGATATCATCATCATAATATCATCATCATCTCATCATGATATCATCATCATGATATCATCATCATCATCATCTCATCATGATATCATCATCATCATCATCATATCATCATGATATCATCATCATGATATCATCATCATCATCATCATCATCATGATATCATCATCATCATCATCATCATCATCATCATCATCATGATATCATCATCATCATCTCATCATGATATCATCATCATCTCATCATGACATCATCATCTCATCATGAGATCATCATCATGATATCATCATCATCTCATCATGATATCATCATCGTCATCTCATCATGATATCATCATCTTGATATCATCATCATCGTCTTCTCATCATGATATCATCATCATCATCTCATCATGATATCATCATCTCATCATGATATCATCATCATCATCATCTCATCATGATATCATCATCATATCATCATCATCATCTCATCATGATATCATCATCTCATCATGATATCATCATCTCATCATGATATCATCATCATGATATCATCATCATCATCATCATCTCATCATGATATCATCATTATGATATCATCATCATCATCATCATCATCATCTCATCATGATATTATCATCATCATCATCTCATCATGATATCATCATCATCATCATCTCATCATGATATCATCATCATGATATCATCATCATGATATCATCATCATCATCTCATCATGATATCATCATCATGATATCATCATCATCATCATCTCATCATGATATTATCATCATCATCATCATCTAATCATGATATCATCATCTTCATCTCATCATGATATCATCATCATCTCATCATGATATCATCATCATGATATCATCATCTCATCATGATATCATCATCATCATCATCTCATCATGATATTATCATCATCATCATCATCTAATCATGATATCATCATCTTCATCTCATCATGATATCATCATCATCTCATCATGATATCATCATCATGATATCATCATCATCATCTCATCATGATATCATCATCATCATCATCATCCTCATCTCATCATGATATCATCATCATGAGAGCATCATCATGATATCATCATCATCATCATCATCATCATCATCATCATCATCATCATCTCATCATGATATCATCATCATCATCATCATCATCTCATTATGATATCATCATCATCATCAACATCATCATCTCATCATGCTATCACTATCCTCATCTCATCATGATAGCATCATCATGATATCATCATCATGATATCATCATCATGATATCATCATAATCATCATCTCATCATGATATCATCATCATCATCTCATCATGATATCATCATCATCTCATTATGATATCATCATCATCATCATCATCATCATCATCATCATCATCATCATCATCTCATCATGATATCATCATCATCATCATCATCATCATCTCATCATGATATCATCATCATCATCATCTCATCATGATATCATCATCATCATCTCATCATGATATCATCATCATCTCATCATGATATCATCATCATCTCATCATGATATCATAATCATCATCATCATCATCATCATCATCATCATCATCTCATCATGCTATCACTATCATCATCTCATCATGCTATCACTATCATCATCTCATCATGATATCATCATCATCTTATCATTCTATCATTATCATCATCTCATCATGATATCATAATCATCATCATCTCATCATGATATCATCATCATCATCATCTCATCATGATATCATCATCATCATCTCATCATGATATCATCATCATGATATCATCATCATCATCTCATCACGATATCATCATCATCATCTCATCATGATATCATCATCATCATCATCATCATCATCATCATCATCTCATCATGATATCATCATCATCATCATCATCATCTCATAATGCTATCATTATCATCATCTCATCATGATATCATCATCATCTCATCGTGATATCATCATCATCATCGCATCATGATATCATCATCATCATCTCATCATGATATCATCATCATCATCATCATCTCATCATGCTATCATTATCATCATCTCATCATGATATCATCATCATGATATCATCATCATGATATCATCATCATCATCATCATCATCATCATCTCATCATGATATAATCACCATCATCATCATCTCATCATGATATCATCATCATCATCATCATCTCATCATGATATCATCATCATCATCATCATCATCATCTCATCATGATACCATCATCTCATCATGATATCATCATCATCATCTCAGCATGCTATCACTATCATCATCTCATCATGATATCTTCATCATGATATCATCATTATCTCATTATGATATCATCATCATGATATAATCTCATCATGATATCATCATCATCATCATCATCATCATCATCATCATCATCTCATCATGCTATCACTATCATCATCTCATCATGCTATCACTATCATCATCTCATCATGATATCATCATCATCTCATCATTCTATCATTATCATCATCTCATCATCATATCATAATCATCATCATCTCATCATGATATCATCATCATCATCATCATCTCATCATGATATCATCATCATCATCATCATCTCATCATGATATCGTCATCATCATCATCTCATCATGATATCATCATCATCATCATCTCATCATGATATCATCATCATCATCATCATCATCATCATCATCATCATCATCATCATTATCTCATCATGTTATCATCATCATGATATCATCATCTCATCATGCTATCACTATCATCATCTCATGATGATATCATCATCATGATATCATCATCATCATCATCATCATCATCATCATCTCATCATGATATCATCATCATGATATCATCATCATCATCTCATCATAATATCATCATCATCATCTCATCATGATATCATCATCAACAATCTCATCATGATATCATCATCATCATCATCATCATCATGCTATCATTATCATCATCTCATCATGATATCATCATCATCGTCATCATCTCATCATCATCTCATCATGATATCATCATCATCATCATCTCGTCATGATATCATCATCATGATATCATCATCATCTCTTCATGATATCATCATCATGATATCATCATTATGATATCATCATCTCATCATGATATCATCATCATCATCATCATCATCATCATCATCTCATCATGATATCATCATCATCATCATTCACATCATCATCTCATCATGATATCATCATCATCATCATCATCATCATCATCATCATCATCATCATCATCATCTCATCATGCTATCACTATCATCATCTCATCATGCTATCACTATCATCATCTCATCATGATATCATCATCATCTCATCATTCTATCATTATCATCATCTCATCATGATATCATAATCATCATCATCTCATCATGATATCATCATCATCATCATCTCATCATGATATCATCATCATCATCTCATCATGATATCATCATCATGATATCATCATCATCATCTCATCACGATATCATCATCATCATCTCATCATGATATCATCATCATCATCATCATCATCATCATCATCATCATCATCATCTCATCATGATATCATCATCATCATCATCATCATCTCATAATGCTATCATTATCATCATCTCATCATGATATCATCATCATCTCATCGTGATATCATCATCATCATCGCATCATGATATCATCATCATCATCTCATCATGATATCATCATCATCATCATCATCTCATCATGCTATCATTATCATCATCTCATCATGATATCATCATCATCTCATCGTGATATCATCATCATCATCGCATCATGATATCATCATCATCATCTCATCATGATATCATCATCATCATCATCATCTCATCATGCTATCATTATCATCATCTCATCATGATATCATCATCATGATATCATCATCATGATATCATCATCATCATCATCATCATCATCATCATCATCTCATCATGATATAATCACCATCATCATCATCTCATCATGATATCATCATCATCATCATCATCTCATCATGATATCATCATCATCATCATCATCATCATCATCTCATCATGATACCATCTTCTCATCATGATATCATCATCATCATCTCAGCATGCTATCACTATCATCATCTCATCATGATATCTTCATCATGATATCATCATTATCTCATTATGATATCATCATCATGATATAATCTCATCATGATATCATCATCATCATCATCATCATCATCATCTCATCATGCTATCACTATCATCATCTCATCATGCTATCACTATCATCATCTCATCATGATATCATCATCATCTCATCATTCTATCATTATCATCATCTCATCATCATATCATAATCATCATCATCTCATCATGATATCATCATCATCATCATCTCATCATGATATCATCATCATCATCATCTCATCATGATATCGTCATCATCATCATCTCATCATGATATCATCATCATCATCATCTCATCATGATATCATCATCATCATCATCATCATCATCATCATCATCATCATCATTATCTCATCATGTTATCATCATCATGATATCATCATCTCATCATGCTATCACTATCATCATCTCATGATGATATCATCATCATGATATCATCATCATCATCATCATCATCATCTCATCATGATATCATCATCATGATATCATCATCATCATCTCATCATAATATCATCATCATCATCTCATCATGATATCATCATCAACAATCTCATCATGATATCATCATCATCATCATCATCATCATGCTATCATTATCATCATCTCATCATGATATCATCATCATCGTCATCATCTCATCATCATCTCATCATGATATCATCATCATCATCATCTCGTCATGATATCATCATCATGATATCATCATCATCTCTTCATGATATCATCATCATGATATCATCATTATGATATCATCATCTCATCATGATATCATCATCATCATCATCATCATCATCATCATCATCATCATCATCTCATCATGATATCAACATCATCATCATTCACATCATCATCTCATCATGATATCATCATCATCATCATCATCATCATCATCATCATCATCATCATCATCATCATCATCATCTCATCATCTCATCATGCTATCACTATCATCATCTCATCATGTTAGCATCATCATGATATCATCATCTCATCATGAGATCATCATCATGATATCATCATCATCATCTCATCATGCAATCACTATCATCATCTCATCATGATATCATCATCATTATATCATCATCATCATCATCTCATCATGATATCATCATCATGATATCATCATCATCATCATCATCATCATCATGATATCATCATCATCTCATTATGATATCATCATCATCATCATCATCATCATCATCATCATCATCATCATCATCATCATCATCATCATCTCATCATGATATCATCATCATCATCATCATCATCATCATCTCATCATGATATCATCATCATCATCATCTCATCATGATATCATCATCATCATCTCATCATGATATCATCATCATCTCATCATGATATCATCATCATCTCATCATGATATCATCATCATCATCATCATCATCATCATCTCATCATGCTATCACTATCATCATCTCATCATACTATCACTATCATCATCTCATCATGATATCATCATCATCTCATCATTCTATCATTATCATCATCTCATCATGATATCATAATCATCATCATCTCATCATGATATCATCATCATCATCATCTCATCATGATATCATCATCATCATCTCATCATGATATCATCATCATGATATCATCATCATCATCTCATCACGATATCATCATCATCATCTCATCATGATATCATCATCATCATCATCATCATCATCATCATCATCATCATCATCTCATCATGATATCATCATCATCATCATCATCATCTCATAATGCTATCATTATCATCATCTCATCATGATATCATCATCATCTCATCGTGATATCATCATTATCATCGCATCATGATATCATCATCATGATATCATCATCATCATCTCATCATAATATCATCATCATCATCTCATCATGATATCATCATCATGATATCATCATCATCATCTCATCATAATATCATCATCATCATCTCATCATGATATCATCATCAACAATCTCATCATGATATCATCATCATCATCATCATCATCATCATCTCATCATGCTATCACTATCATCATCTCATCATACTATCACTATCATCATCTCATCATGATATCATCATCATCTCATCATTCTATCATTATCATCATCTCATCATGATATCATAATCATCATCATCTCATCATGATATCATCATCATCATCATCTCATCATGATATCATCATCATCATCTCATCATGATATCATCATCATGATATCATCATCATCATCTCATCACGATATCATCATCATCATCTCATCATGATATCATCATCATCATCATAATCATCATCATCATCATCATCATCATCATCTCATCATGATATCATCATCATCATCATCATCATCTCATAATGCTATCATTATCATCATCTCATCATGATATCATCATCATCTCATCGTGATATCATCATTATCATCGCATCATGATATCATCATCATGATATCATCATCATCATCTCATCATAATATCATCATCATCATCTCATCATGATATCATCATCATGATATCATCATCATCATCTCATCATAATATCATCATCATCATCTCATCATGATATCATCATCAACAATCTCATCATGATATCATCATCATCATCATCATCATCTCATAATGCTATCATTATCATCATCTCATCATGATTTCATCATCATCTCATCGTGATATCATCATTATCATCGCATCATGATATCATCATCATGATATCATCATCATCATCTCATCATAATATCATCATCATCATCTCATCATGATATCATCATCATGATATCATCATCATCATCTCATCATAATATCATCATCATCATCTCATCATGATATCATCATCAACAATCTCATCATGATATCATCATCATCATCATCATCATCATGCTATCATTATCATCATCTCATCATGATATCATCATCATCGTCATCATCTCATCATCATCTCATCATGATATCATCATCATCATCATCTCGTCATGATATCATCATCATGATATCATCATCATCTCTTCATGATATCATCATCATGATATCATCATTATGATATCATCATCTCATCATGATATCATCATCATCATCATCATCATCATCTCATCATGATATCATCATCATCATCATTCACATCATCATCTCATCATGATATCATCATCATCATCATCATCATCATCATCATCATCATCATCATCTCATCATCTCATCATGCAATCACTATCATCATCTCATCATGTTAGCATCATCATGATATCATCATCTCATCATGAGATCATCATCATGATATCATCATCATCATCTCATCATGCAATCACTATCATCATCTCATCATGATATCATCATCATTATATCATCATCATCATCATCTCATCATGATATAATCATCATGATATCATCATCATCATCATCATCATCATCATCTCATCATGATATTATCATCATGATATCATCATCATCTTCATGATATCATCATCATCATCTCATCATGATATCATCATCATCATCATCATGATATCATCATCATCATCATCATCTAATCATGCTATCATTATCATCATCTCATTATGATATCATCATCATGATATCATCATCATCATCATCTCATCATGATACCATCATCTCATCATGATATCATCATCAACATCTCATCATGCTATTATTATCATCATCTCATCATGATATCATCGTCATCTCATCATGATATCATCATCATCATCATCATCATCTCATCATGATATCATCATCATCATCTCATCATCATCATCATCATCATCATCATCTCATCATGATATCATCGTCATCTCATCATGATATCATCATCATCATCATCATCATCTCATCATGATATCATCATCATCATCATCTCATCATCATCATCATCATCATCATCATCTCATCATGATATCATCGTCATCTCATCATGATATCATCATCATCATCATCTCATCATGATATCATCATCATCATCTCATCATCATCATCATCATCATCATCATCTCATCATGATATCATCATCATCATCATCATCTCAGCATGCTATCACTATCATCATCTCATCATGATATCTTCATCATGATATCATCATTATCTCATTATGATATCATCATCATGATATAATCTCATCATGATATCATCATCATCATCATCATCATCATCATCATCATCTCATCATGCTATCACTATCATCATCTCATCATGCTATCACTATCATCATCTCATCATGATATCATCATCATCTCATCATTCTATCATTATCATCATCTCATCATCATATCATAATCATCATCATCTCATCATGATATCATCATCATCATCATCTCATCATGATATCATCATCATCATCATCTCATCATGATATCGTCATCATCATCATCTCATCATGATATCATCATCATCATCATCTCATCATGATATCATCATCATCATCATCATCATCATCATCATCATCATCATCATCATCATTATCTCATCATGTTATCATCATCATGATATCATCATCTCATCATGCTATCACTATCATCATCTCATGATGATATCATCATCATGATATCATCATCATCATCATCATCATCATCTCATCATGATATCATCATCATGATATCATCATCATCATCTCATCATAATATCATCATCATCATCTCATCATGATATCATCATCAACAATCTCATCATGATATCATCATCATCATCATCATCATGCTATCATTATCATCATCTCATCATGATATCATCATCATCGTCATCATCTCATCATCATCTCATCATGATATCATCATCATCATCATCTCGTCATGATATCATCATCATGATATCATCATCATCTCTTCATGATATCATCATCATGATATCATCATTATGATATCATCATCTCATCATGATATCATCATCATCATCATCATCATCATCATCATCATCATCTCATCATGATATCATCATCATCATCATTCACATCATCATCTCATCATGATATCATCATCATCATCATCATCATCATCATCATCATCATCATCATCATCATCTCATCATCTCATCATGCTATCACTATCATCATCTCATCATGTTAGCATCATCATGATATCATCATCTCATCATGAGATCATCATCATGATATCATCATCATCATCTCATCATGCAATCACTATCATCATCTCATCATGATATCATCATCATTATATCATCATCATCATCATCTCATCATGATATCATCATCATGATATCATCATCATCATCATCATCATCATCTCATCATGATATTATCATCATGATATCATCATCATCTTCATGATATCATCATCATCATCTCATCATGATATCATCATCATCATCATCATGATATCATCATCATCATCATCATCTAATCATGCTATCATTATCATCATCTCATTATGATATCATCATCATGATATCATCATCATCATCATCTCATCATGATACCATCATCTCATCATGATACCATCATCAACATCTCATCATGCTATTATTATCATCATCTCATCATGATATCATCGTCATCTCATCATGATATCATCATCATCATCATCATCTCATCATGATATCATCATCTCATCATCATCATCATCATCATCATCATCATCTCATCATGATATCATCGTCATCTCATCATGATATCATCATCATCATCATCATCTCATCATGATATCATCATCATCATCATCTCATCATCATCATCATCATCATCATCTCATCATGATATCATCGTCATCTCATCATGATATCATCATCATCATCATCTCATCATGATATCATCATCATCATCTCATCATCATCATCATCATCATCATCATCATCTCATCATGATATCATCATCATCATCATCTCATCATGCTATCACTATCATCATCTCATCATGCTATCACTATCATCATCTCATCATGATATCATCATCATCTCATCATTCTATCATTATCATCATCTCATCATCATCTCATCATCATCATCATCTCATCATGATATCATCATCATCATCATCATCATCATCTCATAATGATATCATCATCATCTCATCATGATATCATCATCATCATCATCATCATCATCATCATCTAATCATGCTATCATTATCATCATCTCATTATGATATCATCATCATGATATCATCATCATCATCATCATCATCATCATCTCATAATGATATCATCATCATCTCATCATGATATCATCATCATCATCATCATCATCATCATCATCATCATCATCTAATCATGCTATTATTATCATCATCTCATTATGATATCATCATCATGATATCATCATCATCATCATCATCATCATCATCTCATAATGATATCATCATCATCTCATCATGATATCATCATCATCATCATCATCATCATCATCATCATCATCATCTAATCATGCTATCATTATCATCATCTCATTATGATATCATCATCATGATATCATCATCATCATCATCTCATCATGATACCATCATCTCATCATGATATCTTCATCATCATCTCATCATGCTATCATTATCATCATCTCATCATGATATCATCGTCATCTCATCATGATATCATCATCATCATCATCTCATCATGATATCATCATCATCATCATCATCATCATCATCATCATCATCATCTCATCATGATATCATCGTCATCTCATCATGATATCATTATCATCTCATCATGATATCATCATCATCATCTCATCATCATCATCATCATCATCATCATCTCATCATGATATCATCATCATCATCATCTCATCATGCTATCATTATCATCATCTCATCATGATATCATCATCATCTCATCATGATATCATCATCATCATCATCATCATCATCATCATCTCATCATGATATCATCATCATCATCATCATCATCATCGTCATCTCATCATGATATCATCATCATCGTCTCATCATGATATCATCATCATCATCTCATCATGCTATCATTATCATCATCTCATCGTGATATCATCATCATCTCATCATGATATCATCATCATCATCATCATCATCATCATCTCATCATGATATCATCATCATCATCATCATCATCATCATCATCATCTCATCATGCTATCACTATCATCATCTCATCATGATATCATCATCATGATATCATCATCATCATCATCATCATCATCATCATCTCATCATGATATCATCATGATATCATCATCTCATCATGATATTTTAGAAACATAGAAACATAGAATGTGTCGGCAGATAAGAACCATTCGGTCCATCTAGTCTGCCCAATTTTTTTTTTTGAGTACTTTTATTAGTCCCCCGTTCCCGGTCTTATAGCTAGGATAGCATCATCATCATCATCATCATCATCATCATCATCATCATCATCATCATCTCATCATGATCTCATCATCATCTCATTATGATATCATCATCATCATCTCATCATGATATCATCATCATCATCATCTCATCATGATATCATCATCATCATCATCATCATCTCATCATCATGATCTCATCATCATGATATCATCATGATATCATCATCATCATCATCATCATCATCATCATCATCATCAGCTCATCATGATATTATCATCATCATCATCATCATCATCATCATCATCATGATATCTTCATCATGATATCATCATCATCATCTCATCATCATCATCTCATCATGATATCATCATCATCATTATCTCATCATGATATCATCATCATCTCATCATGATATCATCATCATCATCTCATCATGATATCATCATCATCATCATCATCTCATCATGATATCATCATCATCATCTCATCATGATATCATCATCATCATCATCATCTCATCAAGCTATCACTATCATCATCTCATCATGATATCATCATCATGATATCATCATCATGATATCATCATCATCTCATCATGATATCATCATCATGATATCATCATCATCATCATCATCATCTCATCATGATATCATCATCATCATCATCATCATCTCATTATGATATCATCATCATCATCAACATCATCATCTCATCATGCTATCACTATCCCCATCTCATCATGATAGCATCATCATGATATCATCATCATGATATCATCATCATGATATCATCATAATCATCATCTCATCATGATATCATCATCATCTCATTATGATATCATCATCATCATCATCATCATCATCATCATCATCATCTCATCATGATATCATCATCATCATCATCATCATCATCATCATCATCTCATCATGATATCATCATCATCATCATCATCATCATCATCTCATCATGATATCATCATCATCATCTCATCATGATATCATCATCATCTCATCATGATATCATCATCATCTCATCATGCTATCACTATCATCATCTCATCATGCTATCACTATCATCATTTCATCATGCTATCACTATCATCATCTCATCATGATATCATCATCATCTCATCATTCTATCATTATCATCATCTCATCATGATATCATAATCATCATCATCTCATCATGATATCATCATCATCATCTCATCATGATATCATCATCATCATCTCATCATGATATCATCATCATGATATCATCATCATCATCTCATCACGATATTATCATCATCATCTCATCATGATATCATCCTCATCATCATCATCATCATCATCATCATCTCATCATGATATCATCATTATGATATAATCTCATCATGATATAATCATCATGATATAATCATCATGATATCATCATCATTATCTCATCATGATATCATCATCATCATCATCATCATCATGATATCATCATGATATCATCATCATCATCATCATCTCATCATGATATCATCATCATCTCATCATGATATCATCATCATGATATCATCATCATCATCTCAACATCATTATCATCATCATCTCATCATGATATCATCATCATCATCATCATCATCTCATCATGATATCATCATCATCATCATCATCATCATCATCATCATCATCATCATCATCTCATAATGCTATCATTATCATCATCTCATCATGATATCATCATCATCATCATCATCATCATCATCATCATCATCATCTCATAATGCTATGATTATCATCATCTCATCATGATATCATCATCATCTCATCATGATATCATCATCATCATCTCATCATAGTAACATAGTAACATAGTAACATAGTAATTTAGGTTGAAAAAAGACACAAGTCCATCAAGTTCAACCCTTCTACCTATCATTACAGCTTTTGATCCAAAAGAAGGCAAAAAACCCCTAAGGAAGCTATTTCGAATTTTGCCTCCTGGGGGAAAAAATTCCTTCTTGACTCCAAGAGGCAATCAGATTTCTCCTTGGATCAATAAGCTCTTTTATTAATGCTTATTCTATTATTAATAGCCCTGTATGTTCTGCTTTCCTAAAAAAACATCCAAACCATTTTTAAATGCATCTATTGTGTTTGCTAGCACTACCTCTCTTGGCAGTGAGTTCCATAACTTTATTGTCCTAACCGTAAAGAATCCCTTCCTTTGCTGTCTATGAAATCTTTGCTCTTCCAGTCTGAGGGGGTGACCTCTTGTTCTTTGTACCTTTCTGTTAATGAACAGGTCACTGGAGAGCTCTTTATATTGGCCCTGCAAATATTTATATAATGTTATCATATCCCCTCTGAGACGCCTTTTTTCTAACGTATATAAATTCAATTTTTTAAGTCTCTCTTCATAACTAAGATCCTCCAAACCCCATATTAATTTTGTAGCTCTCCTTTGCACTTTTTCTAGTTCCTTAATATCCTTTTTAAGGACTGGTGCCCAGAACTGTACTGCATATTCAAGGTGAGGTCTTACCATTGATTTGTAAAGAGGCAAGATGATATCCTCCTCCCGTGAATCTATACCTCGTTTTATACATGCCAATATCTTATTGGCCCTTGCAGCTGCTGACTGGCATTGGGCACTGTTGCCAAGTTTGTTGTCTATAATTATTCCTAAATCCTTTTCATTAGTAGTTTTTCCCAGGGAAAAACCATTTAACGTATATGTTGCTTTGTTATTATTTTTCCCATAATGCATAACTTTACATTTGTCTATATTGAACCTCATTTGCCACTTTACTGCCCAGTCCCCCACTCTGTCCAAATCTTCCTGTAAAGAAAAAACATCAAGATTAGTCTTTATTGTCTTACCTAATTTAGTGTCGTCCGCAAACACGGAGACATGGCTCTCAGCACAATGTGGCAGATCATTAATAAACAAATTAAAAAGAAGAGGGCCCAAAACAGACCCCTGAGGTACTCCGCTTAATACCCTTGTCCAATTTGAGAATTTTCCATTTACAACAACCCTTTGTGTTCTATCTTTTAGCCAATTTTCAATCCACATACACACATTTGCCCCCAAACCTATTTCTCTCAATTTGTAGAGTAACCTTTTGTGTGGAACTGTATCAAATGCTTTCGCAAAATCCAAATAGATCACATCAACTGCCACACCTAGATCTATATTTTTACTGACTTCTTCATAGAATGTTATTAAGTTTGTTTGACAAGACCTGTCTTTCACAAAACCATGTTGACTTTTACTAATTATATTCTGGTTCAAGATGTATTCTTGAGTGTATACCTTTAGCAATCCTTCAAATAGTTTCCCCACTACAGATGTCAAGCTCACTGGCCTATAATTACCTGGCAGAGATTTTGATCCCTTTTTAAATATTGGAATGACATCCGCCTTTCGCCAGTCTGTTGGCACTGTACCTGAACTGAATGAATCCCTAAAGATCATGAATAGTGGTCTGGCCAGAAGTATGCTTAACTCTCTAAGTACCCTTGGGTGTATACCATCTGGTCCTGGGGCCTTGTCTATCTTAACAGAGTGTAATTGCTTAAGCACTTTTTCCTGTGTCA